>VOQK01043826.1:96589-114029 GCA_015052645.1 Benitochromis conjunctus
CTGGCATCTGTTGCCTGTGGCATGCTATATGCACTGTATCTGTCTACATATCATGACAGGAAGTTCTGGTTTTCAACTCGACAGGTGGGTGACTTTTTTCATCACCCCTCCTTTTTTATTTAACTTTACTGCCCTATCATAGGAGCTCTAAAATGTACCTTGTATATTTCTAAGGAGTTGGAGCGTGAAATCACTTTCCAGGGAGGCAGTGGACTCTATTATTACTACTACAAGCGTTTGATCGCAGCGCCATCCTTTGAGCGAGGTACAAGCACACTGCCTGCTTTGTGAAAGACTTAGCACAAGGGGACCTGTTTAGCGAATCTTCAGTATTTTTTCCATATTTTTATTCTTGGACTCTATTATGGAGTAGATTTGTATGATTCACAGTTTAAAATATTATTTTTACATGATATAATTATTATACACTGAGCTTGGGTGTAGCTCCTCAGTTCATCATCTCTCTCAAACAAGTATTTTAGCTAACTTAAGGCAAAGCTGTTTGCTTGCGGTGACCATATTAGAAATATTCACTCTCTTTGACATCATACAGCTCCATAAATAGAAAAAAACTCTTCAGCCTAAGCTTTTGAGTCAAAGAAATGCTTGCACGCGCACACATTATTTTAAACTAATATGAGCATCCATCATTATAACTGTATATATATGACAGAAAATAAGGAAAAACCACATTAAAGAAATCCTAGTGAGCACAGATAATGACTGTAATGTTCCTCTTTCCTTATGACTCAGCTCTGTTGTTTTGTGTTTTACAGGGTTTTATGAGCTGGTGGTAGATAACAGGACTGTGTCAGGTCAGACCATTAACGCAGTTGAGCGTTTGTCTCTTTATCCGGAGCTCATCACAAGCTTCATATACAGAGTCACAGGTAGCCAGGTGAGGATTTGTTTAATCAGATTTTAAATTTCCTGAGTCGTCTTCTCTGTGTGTGTAGCAAAAGCAAAATAAAGCATGAAACCACTGTGATGTCCAGTCTCATTCTTGGAGGCTGAGTGTCTTCTCTTTCAATAAGCAAGGTTTGCCACTGGATTAATAAATAGCAAAATGTTGATTTGGGTCCTTAAAAAGACTATAGACTCTTTATATTCATAAAAGGACATCCAGAGAGAAGGTTCTTTCATCTTCAGGGGAAACAACCCATCAGCTCTCTTTTCTTTCTCCATTCACATTGCCTGTTGTCTGGAAATAGCCAGAGTAGTTCAATAGTCTCAAAATGCAGAGCTTAAGATTTAATGTGACCTCCAGTGTGTTTTTGTAGTCATTTTCGTTAGGCATTAGACATACTGGTAGGGTTAGGTTAATGGGAGCAGAAAAGGGAGACGAGTGGGATAAATGTTCCTTTGTAAAACTGAGCAATGCTGCTTTTTTATTTGACTTAAATGGTGTAGGAGCATTTAGCTGACTATAATGTTTGGTATTCAGCTGCAAGATCTGAATGTTGGAAATGTTTCTATGCGTTTTCAGTTGAGATAAGTCTGTTTCTTAGCAGATCTGTCAGATTGTACTTGTCATATTCAGATATTTGGGCTTTTTTGGCTTTAATCAATCAAACAAAAATACTTAAGGTGAGATATTTAAGATATAGTTCTGATGTTGGTGTTTCAGTGCACTGTTTTAATGGTTTGTGTCTTTTAATATTAAAGGAGTGCATAACACAATGCTTTCACTCAGCATTTCTGTTCATTTGAAACTGATAGCTATAGATATTTTTCCTTTGTTCTAAGCGTTAACATGGAGAACATGGAAATTCAAATAGAAACTAGTGGTACAGAGGGCGTACCCACTCGTGTTAAATGCACCGTTCATGGAAAAAGCAAAGAGAGTGTGGGAATGTGTTAGTATAAGTCCTAAAACTTCAACTGGTCAAACTTGAGTGTAATTTATGCTTCGATAAGCCTTGGGGGCAATAGGGCTGCCCAAACAAAGCAGACCCTGTTTTACTGTCACAGCTGATTAGCTCGTCTTACCTACGTCAGCTGAGCCGTTTTCATCAGTGTTTTTGGCATTAGGCATCTGCCTCAAGGCTTCTGCAGGAGTAAATGTTGCTGCATTAGTACTGCTAGCCATGGAAATCATTACAATGTAGTGATTAGAAGTGAAAAATCTCAATTAAAAGTGACTTCATTCTGCCACTTTAAGGTTAAAGGTTTGATCACAAATACTTTTTAAGGGTCATTGTCTTTTATTTTTTTCCACTTCTCTGCTTGAACACTTGTCTTGATAAAACAGGATTTTGTGGAACCGATCTACTTCTACATTGGAGCGGTTTTGGGCCTGCAGGCGGTCTACGTCACTGCCCTCTTTGTGTGCAGCTGGATGATGAGTGGCACCTGGGTGGCCGGCATGTTGGCCGTGGCCTGGTATGTGATCAACAGGTAAGGTGAACAAACTTTTCCTCAAGCATGAAGTTTCTTTGCCTGTCTGTTCACGTTTCCTCATTCCAGTAAAATCTTTCTGGCGACTAACGTTACAAACATCCTCCTTTCTTTTCTTTTTTTTCTTCTTTTTTTTAAAAGATGTTGTCAATCTTTTCTTTTGCGTTTTGTATGCTGTTTTCTGGATTTTGTGCCATACAAATAAAATGATTAATAAAGTTGTGTTTTGCTTCTTTTCTCCCACAGACCAGATACAACCAAAGTAGATGATGCTATTCCTCTGCGGGACAACTGGGCTCTGCCTTACTTCTCCTGGCAGGTCACAGCTTTGACTGGATTCCTGAGAAACAAAATCGGCTCTTCCACTGAGGTGAACCTCTCATGAGCCTCATTTAAGGAAAAAAAAAAAAAGTAATGCGTGCTAGCCAATTAGGACGTTGTACTAATGATTAAGTCTCATTCTCTGCAGATGTTCTGCTATCTTACCATGAGTGCCACCACCTTCACCTTCCTCCTGGTCTGGGAACACAGTCACTACATGCTCTTCATCCAAGGCTTCTGTCTTTTTCTACTTGATTCTTTTGACCTGGTGCCACCGCGTAAGGTAACACAGTCCTGGTAGCTTCAACTGTAAAAATGTAAAAATCCTGCCAACTGTTTAAATAAAACTGTGTTTTATATTCTCCTCTCTGATTGGCTCTCTTTTTCTTCTTCGTCCCTGCATTTCTGGGGTGAACAGATGGCTGACATCTACAAGGTGTACCTCAGCTCCTTGTTCCTGGCCTACATGTTCCAGTTTCAGAACGCGGCCCTGCTCAGCTCGCCTCTGCTCAGCCTCCTTATCGGCTCGGTTCTCGCGAGGTACTTCCAGGTAGAGTTAGCTTCCCCCTTAAATCACAGCTCAGTCATGACATTAGATAAACTCTTTAAAGTGAATATTATTTTCAGCTTGCAGCTTTTCAAATGGGAGTAGCTCCATTAACATTTGTACTGTTTTTCCAGCAAAGGATGAAGGTGGGTCCTCTTGTGGCAAGAGTGATGAAGCTCTTCCTACATTTCTACTTGGTCTTCACCTCTGCGATCACCTACAGTTATTTGGTCAAGGTAAATCATATTGTCATCTGTGTAACATTCAGTGGTTGATACTCAGTTATCGGGTTGAATGCAGTGTTTTGTTTTGTATTTACAGAAACTAATTCCTGTAAATGAGAGTGACTTCATATTGAAGTTCCTTGAAGTAAAATTTGGACTCAACACAACAACGTGAGTCTTGTTTTCTGTTATTGACTTAGAGCAGTAACCATATTAGTGAGAACTAATCTAACAAACTAATCTAATGTAATCTAACATAATAATCTTTTTTCTTCTCTTCAGCGACTTTGTCCCCAACTTCCTCCTGTGCCAGGAGAGTTTCCAAACGCCCGGTCAGGACTTATTTTTACGTCTGACGCAGGCCTCGGTCCTGCCCTTCTACTTCCTCGTGCTCACTGTCTGCCTGCTGTCAGCCTTACAAGCAGTCTACAGAAGACTCAGGTGAGACACTCGTGGGGCAAAATTTTTCTGGTCTGACAAAAGACAGCACCATGCTGTCATCAGTTGGTTCCTGAAGTCTTGTTTTGAAGCCTCAAGTTTAGTTTATTTATTTTTTTACTTGGACGAGAGGCTGGAACGCTGAACCAGCAAACATGATTAACAAGCTGCAACACAAACACAGACACCTGCTAATTAGTACTAATTAATGGACCAATAAAATGCTACAACTGAAATGAAACTGAGGCACAAACGTCTTCGTAGGAATGTACTGCACAGCTGGTCTTGTTATTTGACTGGTAATATTGATTAAACACGGTAAAGAAGTAGAGATGAGGTGAACCTGATTCAAGCTACTACAGCTGAATTGGCACACCTGTCGCTAAGTCACCAAACCGCTAACAGGCAAGAGAAAATTAAACTGTGCAATAAAAGTTCTAAATTAATAAATGACAATACAGGGTTGAATTTTGCAGTTTTTCTTTTATGATGGAAACGAGACTGGATGAACTTGGAGAAATTCAAAGTTCAGATGTTGATCAACGATGATGACCAGGTTTCCAACAGCTGATATTGTGGGAAATCAGACTGTTGAATTGAACTGAATATGCAAATTGATTAATAAAGAATACAATGTACATGTTTCTAGTAGATTAATAATTAAGTGGTAGTTGATACTGTGTCAGAAAAATTCGTTTGCCCATTAACACAGTGACATTTGCTGGTGACTCTTTTGTTTTTGTTTTTTAAGCATTCATTATATTTATACTTTTGGCTAAAGGCTCGATGTCATTTTCCTTCACAGCGGTCAGCCATTGTACAAAACCTATAGCCTCGAAAATGGAGGAATAGGAGAGCATCCTGAGGTCGTCTATCATGTTTTCCACACCATGTTTTTTGGGGGTCTCGCTCTGCTCTTCGATGGGTACGTTGGGAGGGTTTGTTTTTCTTTAGAAATTTTTCATAATTGAGGTTTGTTCACTTTATGTTACTCGACACAGCTTTTTATCGCCTATGTTCTTCTGTCTTGCAGGATGAAGTATTTATGGACACCATACGTCTGCATGTTTACAGCATTTGGGGTTTGTTCTCCTGATCTCTGGATGACGGTGTTTAAGTGGCTCAAACTGAAGTCCATCCACCCTGTAGTATTGGTATGGATGTTTGTTTGTAGTTCATGAGAAACAAACCCAAATGTCTTAAAGTAAACTATTCTGTTGTCAAAAATAGCGAGTTAAGAATCAATGCTAAACTCAAATCTTTCCTGTCTTTGCGAGTTCTGGGAAAAAGTAATCCGTGCTTTTAGTATTTCGCATCTGGATTACTGTACCTCACTATACCTAGATCTCCCTCTGTTCCTTTGCAGATGGTTACAGAGTAAGAATGCTGACTGGCGCTACCAAATATGAGCCCATCACCCCAGTCGTAGCCTCACTGCACTGACTTCCTGTCTATTTTAGAATTCAGTTTAAGATTTTACTGATTGTTTTAAGGCTCTTAATGGGAAAGCCCCAGCTTATATTACCAGTCTTATTTGTTTACATGATCTCTTACATGTTACATGTCCCAAGGTTGCGCCTCAAACAACAAGGTGACAGAGCCGTTACAGTCACTGCTCCACAATTGTGGATTCGGTTACACCTTGACATAAAAATAGCACCCTCCATTCCTCTTTTTAAGTCTAGGCTCATGACCCATCTTCACTCTGTCCTTTTTAAACCAACTTTTACTATCCTCTGGTGGTTGTTGTGCTTATTTTATCTTCCTGGCTGTAGCTCAGGAAGTAGAGGTAGGGCAGTAGTCTAGAGATCAGAAGGTTGGTGGTTTGATCACTAGCTGCTCCAGTCTTTGCGCCACATATCCTTGGGCGAGATGGTAACCCCAAGTTGCTCTCCAGTGCATCCACTGTAATGTGAAAGTGTGTGACTGCTATATAGAAAGCACTTAAGAAGCAAGTGCTTGTGTGAATAGGTGAATGAGGCATGTTGTATAAAGCTCTATATAAGAATCAGTCCATTTACCATGCAGTTGCTTATTGTTGAAAGCCTCATAATTCTGTATTCTATTCGTTTTCACTCTTTACTTTTTTGTCGTTATCTTTAAATCTTTTTGTAGCTTATAACATGAAGTAAAAACTTTAAAGAAGAAGTTAAAAGAAGATACTGAAACATCAAAGTTAAAGATGAACTTTATTATAATTGTTTTGGTCTAAATGTTTTGTTATAAGCGGCTTAAATGAAGAGGAATAGCGCATAATAATACAATATGACAAAACAGATCTCAAAGTAGAAATTACACAAAAGAAAGAAGTTCGCTTAAATAAAGAAGATAAAATAAATCCATTCAGAAAGTAAAAGTAGGCAGTAGAAGTAAAAATAAGGTAATGTGAATATAATACAAAACAGTTCAATGAATACATTAAAGCGAAATGAAACAAAAGTTTTTAATTTTAATTTGCTCAGTAAAATCCCCTTACTCATGAAGACAAAGGCGTAATGATCCACACAGTTGCTCACGCTGTTTTCTTTTTACCCTCCAGTCCTTGATTCTGAGCACAGCTGTTCCCACAATCATTGGCTTCAGTTTGTGGAGAGAGGTGAGGCGTTCAGTGCCTTTTCCGTGGAAGCTCTTTATGTTAGACACACTGTATATCTCCTGCGTAACGCTCTTTCTCTCCCATTCTGCAGTTCTCCCCTCGTGTCTTAGCAGAGTTATCAGAACTGCAGGAGTTCTACGATCCAGACACGGTGGAGCTGATGAGCTGGATCAAGTGGGTCATTAGAACTTCCTGTATTTATAAAGATGTTTTGTAAAGTGTTTTATCATGGCGTCAAACGTTGTCTTTCCTCTTCATGTAGGTCACAGGCTCCGGTGGCAGCTGTGTTCGCAGGCAGTCCACAGCTGCTGGGAGCAGTGAAGTTGTGTTCGGGTTCAGCTGTAACTAGCTTACCTCTTTATTCAGACATCAACCTGCTGAAGAGGACTGAAGATGTGAGTTATCATTGACAACATATCTGTCACCTTAACAGCGCTGCTGTGATGAAGATACTTGGCCTAGTTTTAAACTCCACAAGGGTTAATAGAGATGATTAAATACTATAATGCATAAAAACATATTTAATCATCTTTTTTAAAGCGCCTTAAACCAACAGTTTTTGTGATTTGGTGCAACGTACATAAAATTGAATTGAAATGAATTGAAGTTTGACAGAAAATAAAAGGAGGTAATCTTTCCTCTCCTTTCCCAGACGTACCAGGTGTACGCAATGAGATCTGCAGAGGACATCTACAAGCTCCTGACCGCCCAAAAAACGAACTACGTGATCATCGAAGAGTCGATTTGTAATGAGCTCACTCTTAACAAAGGCTGTAGGATCAAAGACCTGCTCGACATCTCCAACGGACACGTGAGTTTAAACGCTTCCCTCAGTTATAGATTTCTTACAGATTGGACAGTTTTGAGTGGATATCAGTAAGATGGTCCTCTTGGGTACACCCACCTGCTGATTAGACCTTCCTTAAAATAGCATGTTTCAGTCACTGGCTACACTAACAACCCAGATTATGATCAATAAAGTGTATTTTTAACTTTAAATCATGCCAAGCTACTCTAGCGGAGTCCAAGAATAAATAATATTTTGCTACTACTTTATTATTAATGTTACTTATCCAATCATCCAGCTATAATCAATACATTAATTGTAGAATATTTAGCAAACAATACAGAATTCTTGTCTTTGATACTTTCACTCATGATCTGTGTGATTTGTATCTCGCAGGTCGTCTATGACAAAGGAGAGATATACTCCTTCTCCAAATATGGACGATTCTGCCACGAGATAAAGATGAACTACTCGCCCTACACAAACTACTTCACACGAGTCTTCTGGAACCGCTCGTACCACGTCTACAAAGTGAACTCTGTCATCTCCTTTCAGTACTGACGGCTGGGCGCGGCTCTGCCCCTCCGCCGGCGTTCCTGATCGTACCCACAGATCAGCACACCGGGGTGAAAAACTCTGAACTCTGATCATCATGGTGTCGGTGCGGAAGCTGCACATTCAAACACAGCGAGGGTCAGCTGAGCACACTGCACCGGCCAAACGACATGTATGGACGGCCATATTATTAATCACTGTACTGTAGTTTTATAAGCCACGTGTTACTGTTAATGTTACTATGAATGGTTTTAATGAAGGTGAGCGTCGCAGAGATCAGTGTAGGCTGAGAGGGTTTGCCATGAAATGAAGCAGCCAGAGGTTTAATCCTGTTCACTGATTGACTCTTTTGTGTTGACAGTGATTGGCTGGGACACATAATTATGTTCCCTTCCTTTAATTTTAGTCGCTTTTATCAAGTTAATTTTTTTTTAAACACCTACATAACTGTAGACCTTTGAATCGACATCAGTTGGGCTGCTGATTAAAAAATTCTGGCATTAGCATTTAGCTCGAACCGGAGCTCCACACAGACTCCAGTGTGGCTCTTTTTGTGTTTGTCTTAAATGTTTTGCTTTTCTTTCCTGTTCATGTGTTATAATCACAGCTAGTGTTTTCTGCTTATAGATAAATGGGTGTCTTCTGTCTCAATTATGAATTTCATGTATTATACTGGCATAGTTTGATCATTTTTGTCTTGATTTAAAGGAAATAATTAGACTGTTGAATCATTGAGCTAATAATCATAATCAGCCAAGTATTTCAAAACAAAAGTGCTTTATGACGGGATAACACGTAAGATAAGTCAGAACAGTTTATCTCTAGATAATGTGATTTTAAAGTTACCAAAAAAAAACAAATGGTGAAAAGCATACATGCTCTTGCTTTCTGTCACGCTCTGCCTTTGTTTGCTCATGAAATACTCATGCAGTGCATGTGTACGCGCTGTTCTTTGAAGGGTTGTTGCTGCTACAGAGGCGTCTCTCTGTACTGTTTGCTGCTTGTTGTGTGTTCTGATCTGTTAAAGGGAAGTGGATGGAGACTGTTCAGTAGAGTGTTATCAGTTTTTATTTGTTACTGCTGCCTGAAATCTACTGAAAATAACTGATATCTGAAGTAGGCATTGCTTTTACACATTTATATGTCTGAACTCACTCACTGGTTGCTCTTATTGTGCTCTGCTTTATTTTATTTCTTTGACATGAGACGGTTGTATTCATGGTCTGTATAAAAGGAGTTGACTGAACTATCCAGGACTTGCACAATCTTCTAAACTGAGCTCTTTCAGCATTTTAAGGTGTTTGAAACTGGTTCTGGATGCCTTATGTAAAGAGGTGGCTGCTCCTATGTCTGTATTCATCACTTCCAGGCACGATTGATCATTTCCTATCTTCGAGCTGTTACTTTAGGTTTTTGGTGGTGAGTTCCTCTTGGTGCTGTCATACAGATAACAAGGCAGCCGTGTGGTGAATTACTGATGCAAATTAAGAGTGTGTGAGGTGAATAAACATAACACTGAGCTCTTCTTGTGTGGTCCTTTTAACATTATCTGATGTTTCTTTTTTTCATCTATCAGTAACGGCTTTCCTGTCCTCGTTACATTCATCCTCGTACTGTCACGCTCATGCAGGACCTGACTATCTTCAGAGGAAGGTTTTATTTGTTAAGCATTAAAAAGATATCTACATCAACCACTACTGTCTACAGACAGCGTAGCAAAAAGGTAGTTTTCTATTGTATATTTAGGCACTTACTTTACTGGCAGTCTGTCACAAAAACACATTTGTTTCATTTATTTTGCTTAATCTATGAAAAAACCTACAATAACACAGTTTGACAGAAATAAATTATATTTTTACACCAACAAAATGATTCCCAAGGAGCTTTTAGCCAAAAACTTTGAAGACCATGAGATTATTTACATATTTTGTCATCGTGTGCAGTGTTCTTGAAACAGTATCTAAAAATTATCTTCTTAAGAAACAACAAAAAATCCAGCAAAGATCTTGTGATGTAAAGGACCCACCGTGCACAGCTTTGCAGGCACTTGGATGTTTATTTTGAATGTTTCCAGTGATTCTGGTTAGGCAGCATTACAGCTGCCTCTCTCCACTGAAGCACACTGAGCACTCCTGTCAGGTCCTGGCATCATACTCAAATAGCAAAGGCATGATTATACATTAGAAATTAGCTGTGTTGGTCAGCCTTCCCATGACACCACACCCTGAACACACTGCTCCACCCTTCCCCTGCAGCTGAGCCACAAACCACACCTTCAGCGGATCCAGTTACTGTTCAGTGAAGCCTCATCAGAAATGGTCTTACTGTCAATCAGTGGCAACAGATTTTCATTCTATTAATATTACTGTCAATATCCATGGAGGAGATCAGGAGAGGGGTACAACAGTGAGTTTATGCAGCCATCTGTAAAACACAGGGAAGGCTCTGTCATGGGTTAGGGCTACATTTCAGCCAGTGCTGTGTGAGATCTTGTCATGAGGATGGAGGGTTAGGGTTAGTACCGTCAGATTTTGATCCACTAAACAATGGAATCTTGAAAGCTTTTGAATGGCTTCATTTTTCAGCACAACAAAGATCTCAAACACACTGCTAAGTAAGTAAGCAGTAAAGCATTCCTGCATTGAAAAACACAGTAGAACACTATCAGTCATGGATTGGCCTCCTCAGAGCCCAGACTTCTTACTGACAGAGTGTGGGATTATGTTGACAAAGAACAAAAGAAAGGCATATATGAGATAAAGGATTTAGGAGATGGAGCTGTCAAGAGACCACAGAGAAGACTCATGGATGCAAGATGCAATTTTTACATTCTAAAAAGCAGTTTGTATATCAGTCTCTTATTTTCATTGTCATTAACTGGCAAAATTGCTGCAAGCACAATGCTGCACTCATGGCCTATCGGTAGGATTGTTAAACAAGACTATTAAGCCCATTCTCCTTTATTCGGTGATCTATCTCGCTTTTTATTTCGCATTTATCTAAAGTGGTTATATTCTTACGCAATCTCATAGTACACCGCTATGAACTGCGTGAGGACATGTTCGCGTTATGCATGTTTATAGTTTGGTTTTCAAGTGAAAGTAAATCCCGACAAACATTTTAAATGATCGAGTTAAGTTTATAGTATAGGTGTTATTTTTCTTTTCTATTTCTAAATTCATTGTCAGCCGTTTTAACGTCTGCGCAAATAACTCGTCCGATCCTGAAGTTTCATACGAGTTTAAACAATGGAACCTGAACGCGGCATAAGTATGCGCAATCATGGCGCATTTTGTGTCTCCTTGGCGACGAAGCGGAACCGGAATTACGGAGGAGATATGGCGCAGGACACAATGAATTATGAGAGAATTAGTTAGTGTAGCTAGTCCAGCTCCTAATTGTGACATTTTGGTGCACATTTGGCCTTTCTGTCCTTTGAACGATCGCTGTGGCCCGTTAAGGTAAGACAGTTTGTCCCTGTATGCGCGGGACAACCGCCAAAATCTAGATGGCTAGCTGGAATATTAGCCAAAAGACTCCTGGCTCCAAACATAACACAGAACAGGGAGGTAGAGTGCGTTTGGTTTGCTTACAGTGGCAGGCCGAAACATCATCATAAGTGTGCATTCTTGTAGTTTCAATGGGTAAATTTGATGTCCCCGCCCAGTTGGGACGATTCGCGATAAAGATTAAAGCTATCTAAACAACTACTGTATTTTAGTGTTAGCTGCTCTCACAGGTGAAGCTATCTATCAGATTATGGAAGTACATTTCTAATAAAATCTACAATTATTTTGAACCTATAAATATTTATGTTCACAATACATGAAATTTTATGTATATTTATCATCCCCAAGATTTTAGTAACATAACATGATTGTAAATATACTTAATTTCAAAGAGTCAAACGTAATTACAGAGTTTTTATTTAAGTATCAAAGGTTTAATGTACATCAAAAGGTCCTAGCTGTCCAATATTACAAATTCAGTCATGTGGAAAAGAAAGAAAAACTAAGTACACCCCATGATTCAGCAGGGTTTACAGGCTTTAGCAGCAATAACTTGAAGCCATGGTTTGTGTATGACTTCCTGGTGTGTTTGAGATCTTTGCCTGGTTCTGGTTGGTTTAAAGCTAATAGAACAAATGATCATTTCATTTCTCCTGTCAAAAATCCCTAAGAGTAGGTAGTACTGTTAACCTTACAGTTACCTGTTTATACACCAGTTCTCCTCAAGATGAGTGAACTAATCTAGTGTATAAATAATAATAATAGAATAGAAATAAAAATTAATAAATGATGAGGTTTATACTGACAAAGAACTTACATTAAAAAAACCCCAAACACTTTATGTTTAACTTCGAGATCCATTCTAAATAAAGCCGATGTCCATATCTGCATATCTGCCAGCTAGACGAGGATGAGTGCAGAAGCAGCAGACCGTGTGGCCGCTGTAACCAGCAGCCGGCCCGGTACGCCTCTTCAGACTTCCTGGTTTGAGTTTCTCCTCGACGACAGCCTGCTGGAGAAACACCTGCAGAAATCAAACCCAGGTTTGTTCAGCTTTACTCGTGAGTCCATCTTTTATTTTTAATGACATCTCATAGACTTGTGAAGGTTTGTTAATAACTGTTCTTTCTGCAGACCCAGCACCAGTGCAGCTCATCATCCAGTTCCTGGAACAGGCGTCGAAGCCGTCGGTGAATGAGCAGAATCAGGTCCAGCCTCCAGTCGACAACCGCAGGAACCGCACATTGAAACTGCTTGCACTGAAAGTAGCTGCTCACATGAAGTGGGATCTTGAGGTGCTTGAGAAAGGGTGAGGCAAAGTGTTTTAGATGGACATCTGCCAATATCAGAGTTTCTTTACGAAAAAGCCAAGTTGAATATGTCTCAGCGTGTAATTTAACAAATATTCCTAATATGCAATTATCTAATATGCAATCTCCTGCTCGGCAGATTGACCATTCCTGTGTTAAACATGCTGCTGAATGAACTCCTGTGTGTGAGCAAAGTGCCACCAGGGGTGAAACACGTGGACCTGGACCTCTCTACTCTTCCTCCCACCACCGCCATGGCTGTCATCATCTACAACCGCTGGTGAGTGAGACGACTCTCTCTGAAAGCAGCTGTCATGAGCTCAGTGGTAAACTAGTAAAATAGACCAAGTGTTTGTTTATGTTTGTGTCCAACTCACAAACTGTGAATGTAGATTAAAAAAGGATGGATGAATAGAGATTGCGACAGAGAATTAGCAGTTCATTTGTATTATTTATATTTTTCTATTAAAGGGCTATCAGAACAATTGTGCTGAGCAGCTTTCCAGAGAAGCAAACTAAACCTGGACCCCACCAGATAAACATGTAAATCCTTCTTCTTCCTCTTCCTGCCTGTTATCACTTATTGCATCCACACTTAAATATACACAATAAATAAAGTGAATATACTTGTGCTCATCTAATTCTTTGTACGAATGCCAACATCCGGGCTTAATTTCACAGATTTATTGAAAAATGCATCATGTATTCCACCGAGTGCTTCTGTTGTGCCCTGATTTAGGTTGAGTATTGTGCAACAGGAGAAAGAAATGACTGAAAACATCCTCACTGTGGTGAGTAAGCGCATTTATTGTGATCCATACATACTCTGTTAGTACATAAAACTATAACTTATTAATGATATTATTAAACATGTCATTCAAATTTCAGATAAACTGACAACTGAAGTTGATATAATTTTTAAAAAACTTTTTTCCTTCAGCTAAAGGAGCAGGCGACCGATTCCATCAGCGTGCTGGAAGGAGCTGTGAGACTGAAGAAAGACTTCTACGTTCACACCATGAGGACTCTGGACCTGCTGGCCGCAGACACTGCTGCCAACGGAGAGACGGAGTCTTCGACCGCAGGGCTTCGCATCAGCGCCGATGAACTGCACTGCCAGGTTGGCTGAGTGCACAGCGCTCTTTTTCTAGTACTCTAAACCTTCGGAGAAAAAAAGTGAATTTTTCTTTAGAGTAATGGAGGGATTTGTGTTTCAGGTGCATTATGATTTAGGAGGCATTTTCTTCCATCAAGGCTGCACTGACCTGCCAATCTATGAGAAGGCTCGGGATCACTTCAGACAGACAAAGGAACTTTTAAAGAAGGTAACCATATTTCATAACAGCTTCAATGACACAGTATGACTTACCTTTCTCAGGAGAGCCACAACTTTTCTCACAAAAGTTGCTGACATGGAGCAATGGTTCAGTTTACCCTTTTCTCTACGCCTTTTAGCTAGACTCAACTGTTCATGTTCACCTGGATGAGAAGCGCCTGGCTGGATACTGGAACGCCTGTAGAGCTTTGACTGGAGACTGTGACCCCTCTGACCCCCAGACGACACCCTACGACCAGATTAACAGCCTGATCCGGGCTCATAACTACCCGGTCAGAGCAAACACTGAGCTCTGAGTAACACATTCTTATGAGTGTTGTGTTGCTTAGGCAGAAGTAGGTTTACATCACAAACACGGGGCAAAAACTGGTTTGTAAACTCCACTTTAATTCTCTGCAGGCCGTCATTGAAGCCTTCATCAAAGACAACATATCTCGCAGTTTGCCAAACCACTTCAGACGGTCTGTTCTCCGGGAGTTCTTGTATAAAGTCCAACAAGGGTGAGGAAACAACAAAATCAAACCTCGCTGCATACACTGCAGCTAGCACAGACTTCAGACTTCTGTCACTGAACCACAGAGTGTTGTTATGGTCTGTTCTATCACTCATTCTACTTGTGAAAATACAGTTTCTGCAGTCTTTGTGGACCACTTTGCAAACCACAAATATTCACCTTTAAGCCAACAGCTTGAATCGGTTAACATTTAAAGCTAATATATGTCATTAAACAGTCAATAGTTTTGTTAAAAAGTCTTTTAAAAGCATTTTGTGCATTCATATTTTTGCATAACATCCCGTCTCCCTGCAGGGAATCAGGCCTGGATGAGGTGTGTCACAAACTTTGCGTTTGCAACGCCATCCGCGACGCTCTGGAAGGAGAGATCCTCAGCGTGCGTTTTCAGCAGCTGCTCCTTAAGCCTAGTAAACAAGTGGTGGACTTCGTTTTAGAGGTAACTCAGTAAATTGTCTTAAATAATTAATTATAGGGTCAAGGCGATCCCGTGTACTCACGTGGGACATTAAAAGATGTGACCTGTGGTTTTTACTTCACTATTATATTAAGAACAGTTTTTTTTTTTTCTTTTTAAGTAAAAGTTGTTTGAAGCCATTGCAGATTAGAGTCAGACTTTGTTTGTGCTGCAGGTGTGCACACGCTCGCTGGAAAAAGACCGTCCATCTGAGGCGTCCAGAAGAAACGTGGCTAATTTCCTAAAGTGAGCCAGAGTCACTGTTTTCCATACATTGGACAATTGTATAGAAGGTTATAAAGAATCTGCTGCAGAGATGATGTTGGGCAACATTATTCAAATTCTTTACTTGATGATGATGATGATGAAGACTTTGTCTTCTTTCTAAACCTCCTGTGGTGCAGGACTCTGTGTGAAAGCTTGGAGGACCTGTCTCTGGTGTTTGTGGTGTCATCCCATAAGCTCTTCATGGAGCTGCTAAAGGAGGAAGAGAGGAAGGTCCTGGTGGAGCAGATGAGGAAGAGGTCGGCCACAATCAACCTCAGTGCCAAACCTTTGCCTTCCTTCTATGACATGCCAGGTACGTGGCCGAGACTTCTGTCACATAACACTGCCGCTTCTCCACATGAAAACCATGAGACATATTGAGTTTTGGTTCACTCCTTCACAGCTTCAGCTAGTGTGAACATTGGCCAGCTGGAGCAGCAGCTCATCCTTTCACTGGAGCCGCGCAGGATCAGACAGATCCTCATTGAACTCCACGGCCTGGCCGAACGACCTTTCTGGAGGGTCAACAGCAAGGTCAGAGACATGAGCTCAACATTCATGCATTTAAGATATATTGGATTGTGCTTGAGAGAGAGAAGACAGAGAAGTTTCCCATCCATGTCTAACTCTGTCCATCCTCCATCACTTCATCTAACGTAAACGTCAGTTCTAGTAGTGTTAAGTTTTCTACTCTTTCCTGGAAAGGTATCTTCTCTGTTCTTTAAATTGTTAAACTTTTTTTTTTAAGTAATTCACCGGATTTATATTACATTTTCTTCAACTTAAGATGTACAAGATGATCTGAATTAACCTACCACTCCTGTTTGTGTGAACAGTGGGAGGTTCCTGCAGACTACATTAATGTGATCCTTGGCATTAAAGATAACCTGACCAAGGACCTGGTTTATATCCTCATGGCCAAAGGACTCCACTGCATTTCAATAAAGGTCTGACAATGCTCAGTGGGGCCAAGTTGAAGCATAAATGTTATTTTAATAATTAAACATTGAAATCCAAGCATAGAGCATCAGTTTTAACTGCTTAATACATGGAGCGTGTTTTCCTCAGGACTTCGCCCACGCACGGCAGCTTTTCTCAGCCTGTCTGGAGCTCGTCACAGAGTTTTCCCCGAAGCTGAGGCAGGTGATGCTGAATGAGATTCTGCTGTTGGAGGTCCGCGCACACGAGACCATGGCGGCCGAGGGGAGCAAGGAGCGGCCACCCCCTGACTTGGTCAGCAGGGTCAGAGGTTACCTGGAGATGAGGATTCATGGTGAGTGAACAGCAGCGAGTGGAGTCACTCCAGTGTCATTGTGGATCAGTCTTTATATAGTACTATAAAATCTATTTCTGGGACCCCAGTAAACAAATTTAGTAAACTAATGTCACCTTCAAGAATTTATTAGTTACAGGTTTGTTCTTGCAGTTAGAAACATTGGTTAAAAACGAAAAGACGAGACTTCTGCAAGAGTAGCATCTGTCTCACTGTAAAATAGATGCGTGTCGGCTATCCATAAAAACTCCAGTTACCGATGAAGCAGGATAAACAGCTTCTGCTCCTTGTTATATAGCATCAATTCTGGAGGTGCAGTGAAGGATTTCCTGGTCTTTGTCTCCAGATCTGCCTCTACGTCAGGTGGTGGGAGAGGAGTGTGTCGCCTTCATGCTGAACTGGAGGGAGAACGACTACCTGACTCTGCAGGTGTCACCGTCTCTGGTCATGAACAACCCGTACATCAAGGTAACACGTCTGTGTGTGTCTTTTTTTTTTTTTAACACTTTCCTTAAATTTTCTCTTTCTAGCAGCTCCAATGATGCTTTTCCTGATATTCACCGATATGAAATGATAGCAAGGTTATTAACACAATATCTGACAGTCTGTAGGGTTTTGGCTTCCTCCAGCTATCAAAGATTTACCTCACCTCTAATTAAATGTCAGCTGAGACACACTCCTGGAACTCAAAAAAACTAAAAATCTTGATTTACATTCTTACATAATTAATAAATGCTGTGCAGTTGGTGTAAATACATTTAAAAATAAGTTGTGGTACCAGATCCACTTTGAGGGCTTTACATTTTTTCCACCTAAATGCATTTTGAGTCTAATTTTATTCTCTCGTGATTCATTTGGTTTTTTCAGATACTGTGGGATTTTTTTTTTTTTTTTTTTTTTTCTATAATTTGA
>VOQK01043827.1:1892-13443 GCA_015052645.1 Benitochromis conjunctus
TACGTGTCAAATAAAATCATTAAAATGCTGAAAGACGGCAATATAGTATCGCCCAAACTGAGGCCATACCCAAGTCAAACGGAGTTACACCTCCCCTTCAGTTCACTTTATTTATCTTTATTTACAGAACATGTTGCTAAACCATCGTGTTACACTTAGGTTGCCATTAGGATACTTCTGGGTTACTTCACCACTCTAGGAACCTTCATAAGTAAAAGTGACCATTAGAGTGAAGCTCTGGAGGCTGCTGCTTGGTTTGTGCAGTCAGCCTTAAATACTGAGCACTTTTTGTGACTGGGAAGTCGTTAGCCGATGAGCAAGCAGAAGATTGCATGGCTAATCCTACTTTTTGAAATATGACCAACATTTACAAATTAGACAGAATTTTTTTATTCAGTATGATCCAACGTGACAAGGAAGTCAATTGCAAAGTGCTTACAGGAGTCAAGAAAGAAGTCGTTTCCCCGTAGACCTTTATAGAACACAGATAAATACAGGTTGAAGGCACTTGGCTTCATCTTTCTGAGCTTGTTTGTGTCGAAATACCAACAACATTTAGCTAATAACGTCAAGCATTTTAAGATGAAGTCTTAGGAAATCCAGAGAAGAGCTCAATACCAGAGCATTACATCTCATACTGCACTCGTGTATCTTCTTGCTCTTCTGACGTTAAGCGTCCGGTTGAACTTGTTGAATGTGGTTCCAGGGTTTATTTCTGTCAAATGCTTGTGCACTGAATTGAGCTACAGGTTGCAAGTGAGTCTTAAAACGCTGTGAAATCCCTTTATTGTGCGTTGGTCCGATGACATAAGAGGTTCTGCGGCTCAATGAGCGTGGCTGAGTACGTGTCCGCGCCTTTTAGAGGCTGAATACGTGCAGGCAGCTCCTGGAGAGGAGCTGGAGCCTTTGTGTTGCCGAATCGGCCAAAGAGAGAGCGAGAGAGAGAGAGGGTTGCTATTGGCTGAGCTTGTGTGGGGAGGGCGGAGTTTGTCCTCACGTCGGGGGACAGGAGGGGGTGGGGGCTGCTGAAGACTGCCCAGCTCCCCTTATTTTCAGGAGGAGCAGAGAGGAGGGACCGTCGGTGCTCGTCTGCTCACGAGCGTGTCGCCAACCGACAGAGACCGGATCTGACAGCCGCAGCGCCCCCGCGCTCCCTAACCAGGCAGGGCGCAGCGTTCTGAGGCTGGACTCGGCCGATAAAGCTCGGCGCGGTATTCGTGCTCGACCACCTGGCTCTCCGTCGTGTGTACGTGCGCGAGCTTGCACGAGGACAGATTTACTGAGCCGTTAACGCGGAGCGGCTCTCCCCAAACACCGGAGACGATGCCACCTGCTCCTTCGTCCTCTGCCGAGCTCTCCGCTCGACTCCGACCGGATTTCTGAATGGTTTACAAATCCGCCGGATTAGGATATAGAGCGACTTGCGCCAAAGAACTAGAGAACAGTGGAAGTAACAGCGCGCAGAAGTTGAGACGCAGGTAAGGGAGGTTCACACTCTGTGTAGCAGATAAAGCAGCAGCAGCAGGCTGCGATGTGACTCAGGACGACCACAGCGAACATTTCAAACCTCCGAGCTCCGCTGTGATCGTACTGACGTGTAATGCTGCGTGTCGTGGATTATGTCTGTGATCGAGCGCGCGCGCGTGTGTAAGTCATCTCCATGTGACCTGATTGTTGGATAAGGTCTAATTGAGCGACATCCCCCCCCCTCCCAACACACACACACACACACTCTCACACACTCACACACCACCACCACCATCACTCCTGTACACACACACCACCATCACTCCTGGACACACACACCACCATCACTCCTGGACACACACACACACACACACACCCTTCCACTGCTTCATGCTATCACTTTGAATTGGCAGTGTGCCTTCCGATGGAGCAGTGTATCACATTGAATAACATTCAGATCGTAAGGTCACGAGCATCGTCCCAGTTTCTGCGTGGATGCGTAATCCTTAAAGAACGTACAGCTGCTGTAGATGTAACCGGCTCCGTCAGGCCACCGCAGCGCCGTCCTAACACGCAGTAAATAAACGGCAGCAGGGACCAAAGTTACACAGGAAACACGCCACCTGAAGAAAGAGTGCAACCTGAACTATGCTCGCTCCCGCACTAACCCACCTCCATCCAGTCTAATAATATCACAGCTCTGCGTACATCACGAGCACAACACAAAGCTACTCTCATCATTTATAAGAGCGCTCAGGAGAGGGAGAGGTTCGGCTTTAACCTCGAGAGGCGGAATAAAACTGAAAACTTTGTTTCTATTTGAAGCCCTTGAACTTGGAGTACATTTGGAGTGCTACTCCACTAAAAACATTTTTTTAGTCTAAATATTTGACATGTTTTGTCGTTCTTTTAAAATATTACGCTTTGTTATGAAGTAAGACATTGAGCTACAGACAGCCTGTCCTTTGACTTAAAGTTAAAAAACATTTTCTTCCTGTATAATTGCAATTTCTAGTTTTGAATAAATGAAAAAAAAATTTTTTTTTACTTATTTTAGTTTTTTCTGTTTTAGTAATTTCACAGTTTGTGTCAGACAGTTAATGTGAATATAACCTGCAGGCATTAATGAAGACATATATACATCGGTATGATAAGGCTGACCATGCATATTGTATTATTGATGGCATCTTATTTATTTGATCTATTTAACAGTCAGAATATTAAACCTAGTGCTGCCTGAGCCTGTTAAAATGTTTCTTTTTTATGACCACGTGTCCATTGACCTCCAGTTGGGCTGCACTGTGAATGCATAGATGTTCTGACGTCCCTGTGCTCGGTGGTTATATGGTTCATCATATAACCATTTCAAGTGAAATATCACACAGGTGGAATAAAGATTATGAAAGGGAGAAACATTTCATGCTTCGGGTATAAAGTTCAGCCACAGTTGCTTTGTGTTGATATTTACAATTTTTTTTTTAATTAAAATTTAAACTTGTTATTTTCTTTCTTCTTCTTTTGGCCACTTGGGGGCAGTGCAACAGAAAATAGTTATGTATTTGGGCCAACATGGTATGTCCACTTTAAGCTCTGGATTGAGGAATCCCGTATGCCTCTTTTCCACTGGTACCTTCTCAGCTTGACTCGACTCTGCTCGGTCTCTTTCGTTTTCTGTTACAAGTTGAGTACCACCTCAGTGTGCCTGGGGTCATTATAGCAGTGTGGCTGAAAGTCCTGTGATGTCATTTGCTTGCGAAACAAACACCACGGAACAATGGAGGACGTCTGGGTCTTTGTCCATGTCGGTCACCACGGTGTCTGTTCTTGAGCAGCCGTTCCCGTTGTTACCGACTTTCAAAATTAGCAGTTTCGAATTTTGTGAACAAGCCACTCTCATGACGTCATTGATGGGTCAATTGGTGGCTTGTAGTCTGTTAATATCACATTTTCGGATCCACTCGGATCACCTGGAATTCCAGACGAGCAAGTACTAAAAAGTACCCGGTACCTGATAGGAAACCGTAACTAGTAACTAGTGGACCCGAGCTGAGTAGGTACTAGTGGTCCCAACACAACACCAGTCAAGATGGGATTATTTGTTTAAAAAAAAACTTTAATTAAAAAAAACAAAATACCTGCGAGTGCAATGTTGGGCTGAGGGGACCTGTCGGGTATGTTTGCAGTATACTCGGCTTTATTTTTTGTGACTTACCTGGAGCCTGGATGGGCAGCCTGGCAGGACAACAAGCTCGTCAACATAGTCTAAACGCCCATTTTCCCCTAGCAACAATTCCCATCTCCTCCTGTGGCGTTCAAGGCCAGATGAAATCCTGTGTTTCTCCTCAGGATTTTTGAGTCCCAATCTTCCAGTTATTTCCCCAAAGCTCATGATTGTAGGTCAGGGAAAACCTAAATTTGTCTAAATCTCCTCTTTTTTTTTTTCTTCTTTTTTTTTTTAGCTCTGATGCAACAACAGCATTACTGCTCATCCTCTAGTGTGCCTGTTGATCTTTTAGCCTCACTCTGGAACTACACCCAGAGGCACCAAAAACAGGATTTGTTTTGCTTCTTAGCAAGGTAGAAGCTTCTTCACTTCTAAGGTCAAATGGTCCCAGATTTAAGCCCTATGGGAGTGCCCCCCCCCCAAGAGGGATATGGACCCCCTAATGATCATCTACCTAATCACACGAGCCAAGGTGTGAAAACAGGTGTAGGTCACAATCAGCCAAGGTTTCGGGTGAACTCATTGTGAAACCTAGCCCCACCCTGTCATGTGATTTCCTGAGGTCATAAAGGCCCAGGATGTGCGTGTGCTCTTTTTCATTAGAATTGCATGTGAAACGCAAATGACACTACATACTCTGTAAATTTCCAACAAGTACAAAGTCTTTATGGTGCAATTGCACTGATGCAGCAACAGAACAGGTAAAGTCCAGCCGAGCCACAGGTAGTGGTCGTCCTTCGGTATCCTGCATCCTAAAGCCAGGCAGCTCTCTACTCAAGTGAACTGCTGCATGTAACAAAGGACAGCTTTGACAACATGATTCTGCAGACATTGTCCAGAGCTTGGGCGTGAAAAGAGCTTACTCCCATCTGAGAATGTTCACACTTAAATTCAAGCTGCCACTTCTGAACAGCTTGAAAAGGCCTTGCAAAAAAAAGCCTGTATTTGTCATAGTATGCTATTGAAAACTATGGCGTCCACCTCTGGGATCCCGTTGTGACAGCTGTTACGCCTTTAAACGCTTGGCCACTTCTGCTTGCTTCCTTTCTTGCTACCTCCTTCCAGAGATACTGTCCGGTTTACCATTTGTCCGATGAAACATGTCGTCAGTTTCTCTTTCTGTGTTTGTTACAAAGGAGAGCTCCCAGAGAAACTGGAGTAAGGCTTTAAAAAGTCAGACCTTTTGGTTGCTCGTGTCTCTGTCTGCCCACCAGCTCTTTTACCCTGCTTCTCATCTGTCTTTTTAATAAAACAGGTGAACTCTTCTCCTGTGTGTTTTAAAGAGCAGCGTTTAATTATTCATCACTTGTTAGAAGGTGTGCCGAGATGCTCTGTGCATGCATGCATGCGTGTGTGAGGAGCGAGCAGCAGGAGGACTTTGCTCCTGCTGCCTTCACTGACTCCACACTCCCATCCAGGAAGTGTGAAATTTGACTCAGGAAGTGGAGGAAAAATGTTGTTAACATATTTTCCAAAATCCTTCAAGAATGTGTCTGGAATTCCTGATGACTGCGTTTGGCTAGGGCCGCCTCTGAACCCTTTCACACGTCACATCAAGCACTTTAAGTTAATATCTTGGTTAGTGAGGCTAGTTGAGGGAACAGCGAGGCATATCAAAGGGCACATCCTGACCAGTATTTGTGTTGCAAGTCAGTTTTTGAATGTGGGGAGATTAGTCTGCTCATGACCACTATGCTCAAAAGCAGATAGTTATTTCCATCTGCAGGAAGACTTTCTGATAGGATGCCTCAGTTCTGGGAACGCTCTGTGGGAAAAACACCTCCACACCCCTTTGTGGGCAAACATGGCAGGGTTGTGTCAATCGACAACATCAGGAGATTGATGATCGTCATTGTCAATGATCGTGATTACTTGTCAATCAATGTTTTCTTTCTCGTTCACTCATGCATTCTATTATTATTACCATTATTATGAGACTCATAATAATAAATGCCTTGCTATAGATTAATGTTACATTCCTATAATATAACAGACCCCTACAACACATGCACATAAATGGGCGTTCATGAGCATGTGTGCACATGTCTTCTGTACTGGCTTGTTCCCCACATAAGCGTAACTGCCTGGAACGATGTTGGCTGCTTAGGTCGGCTACGTCGTAGCCTCTGCAAAGATCCCTGGCAGAAGCGTGGCAGCTGGTGGTGCTGGTGCTTAACATACCGCTGTTGAAAGGTTTGGTTGTTGTTTGCATGTTCAGACACTGTATATGTTTATCTGAGTTGATCATGGGTGGGTGCTGCATCCTCTACTGATGTGTGAATCTACAGTAAAGGCTCGTTAGTCCAGTGAGTACCACCATGTATTGATGTTCTTGAAAGTGCTGTGACTCACTCAGCAGTTCAACAGGGTGAATAACTGCTGTTGTTCCATGTACTCATGATTGTGACCAGCGCATGATGTAATGTGACTCTGGTGACAGATGGCTGAATTTCGAATTAATCGTAAAGGAAGACGAGGAGGACGGTGAGGTAGCGGAGGATTTGTGTAGTAAAGAAATGAACAATGTTTACAAAGAAATGACAGCTGCACCACGTTTACTGTGCGGGAAGATGTGGACAGGTGTTTCAGGTGTGTACATTTTGAAGAGCACATGTTTTAGCATGTTTTCATTAGAGAAAACTGGTATCCAGTAAGTTTCTGTCAGGACCTAAAATCAACTGAGAATTAGTGAGAAAAACAACATCAATCTTTTAAGAAAGCCAAACCCAGTTATGGATGTTAATTGAACATTCAGTTAAAAATCAATTCATTGATAAATATAATGTAGCATAGCTTTTTATTGCTATTAGCTAATGATTATTTTCTTACTCTAATATTTGTACCATATTGTGGACGTAGAAGGGCTGCTGAAGATTACTCATGACTCCTGATATACTATGTACAGCAGGGGTCTCGAACTCCAGTCCTCGAGGGCCGCTGTCCTGCAACTTTTCCATGTGTCCCAGTTGCAACACACCTGAATACACTTAGTAGGTCATTAGCAAGACTCTATAGGACCTGACTGCATGCTGAGGTGGCGACCCCTGACCCTACTCAAGTAAATTTAAGTAAATGTAAGTGTTTGGAAAAATGCACTTCTAAATGTACTTTTATTGCACCAGTGTGTTCAATCACTCATGAGCTGCTGTAACATGAATCAAATGGCTGAAATGCCACCTCAGCATGCAGTCATGTCTTGCTAATGACCCACTAATTGTATTCAGGTGTGTTGCATCAGGGACACATGGAAAAGTTTCAGGACACCGGCCCTCGAGGACTGGAGTTCAAGACCCCTGATGTACAGTAATTGAAGAGCAGTGTGGCCTGGAAGTGTGAGACAGCTTTGTGTAAGCTTGTTTTGTATATTTGTTTTGACTATGTAAAATTAGAGGCTCAGCCAACTGTAGCATGCAAACACAAAGCAGCGGCCTAATGGCTCGGTCACTCTAGAGTCAAAATAGGTTGGCAAGCTCCTTGTTAGGAAAAATTGATGGTTGCCTGATGACTGCATTAAATTTCTTCAAATCTGATGAGACTTCTATCAGTCACATGGAAAGGTCATCAAAGGTCATCTGGTGGGAGGCAGCTTATCTCCAAAAAATCGCAGTCCCCATAACCCTCACTGTTAAACTGCCCATATTCAGCAATGAAAATAACACGAAAAAAAGAAAATACAAATAAAAATACAATTTAAAAAAAATTAACGTGTGAATTTAATAACAACTGTACAGAGGTGTAACTTTGTTTATTCCTCATCTATTTACATAAGGCTCAAATAAAAACAAATGTAAATTTCAGCTTGTGAAGCAGAGTTTCCCATGCACGTTTCAGATCAATTGGAAGAAATGTAGAGAATGAGTTTCTCAATGGGTATAAAAAAGGAGATGAACATTGCTTCATAATTTCCACCCACTTGCACAGAAGTGAAGCCAAAATATGTTAGAAACGATTGCTGGAAGCAGCCTTCTCTATAGTCTAGTCGATTGAGGGAGACCAAGTATAATATGCATCCAGTGATAATGATGTAATGTTTGTGTGTGTCTGAGTAAGTTCCACATCATTGGTATGCTCAATTCCATTTTATTTATATATCATTATATTATATACAATATATATATCACCAAATTATAGCAAGTTGTTAGTTTCGATGTTAGTTCTAGTCTTTTTGTGTCATTGGTAAGATTTGATTCACAGTCTTGAAGACATCCAGAGTCTGAATCAACATGTCCATCAATGCCTCGTCAGGCAAACTGTAGTATTTATTTTTTTCTTTTTCAGTCTGCACAGCCTCGTCCTTTGTTTTTACAGTAGTCATTGTAATTTCACAGACCAATGGCATGCATCCCATCAGCAACCCATCCCATGTAATGAAAACCGAAAACTCTGAGTAGACGACATTTACAAATTCGATTGTCAGGGAAGCCGAGATGCTTTATACAATAAATGCTGTTAAGGGGAAACTGTACCTTTTATTCAAAAGTTCTTCTTTTAAAAATGTTATTTATGAATGCAAATCTTATTTTACTTGAAATTGGAAAAACATTTTATAGTATTAGAGCACTCTCCTGGTCATTGTTAAAATTAATATGTAATGTTGTTTAAATATTGTTGACAAGTATTTTCTTTGCTTTATTTGACAGCCAGTGGTTGACTACAAACACAGATAGAATGATGGGTAATTCAAAATAAATTGCATGCATGTGGAACTTTATGACGCTCCAGACCTTTGATTGAGGAAACTGGATCTTCTTAAAATGTAATTGAATGTTTCTGTCATAGACATTAAGTTGGTGCAGTTTTGCTATTTTAACTGTGATATAGTTCATGATAAACCATGAGCCTCATCCTTAAAGTTAGTAATAAAGAGAAGAAAAAACAAAGAGACAAAAAATAAAGAGTGGAAAAAAAAACAAGTGAGGTGAAAATGTTTGCCTTGAAAACTCCACATTTATAAAATTTAGGGATCAAAAGTGCTGGAAAATGTAAAGCAAGTTGGAAAGGTGAAAGTGTAAATTGATGTCCTTGGTTATCGTATAAAACTGATCCAAAACAAAACTCCTCCAGAATCACCAAACACGTTTGACTTCGATAAGGCATAATGACCACCCGACTAATATGTGTTGGCCCCCTTTTTGCTGTGGTGATCCATCGACGTATGGGCTCCACTAGACCCCTGAAGGTGTGCTGTGGTATCTGACACCAAGATGTTAGCAACAGATCCTTTAAGTCCTGTAAGTTGTGAGTGGGCCACCATTTGATCAGACTTATCTGTACAGCACATCCCACATTTATCCGATTGGATTGAGATCTGGGGAATTGGGTCAACACTTAAAACTTGTTGTCGTGCTCCTCAAACCAATCCTGAAAAATTGTGCGTTGTGGCAGGATGCATTATCCTGCTGAAAGAGGCCAGAGTCATCAGGGAATACGGTTTTCATGCACATGCTCTGCAACACTGCTTAGGTCGATGTTAAAGTAACATCTACATGGCTGGCAGGACCCAAGTCTTCCCAGCAGAACATCCCATAATGCCAGGTGTTCACCCGGTAAGAATAATCAATGGACCAGGCCATCCTCTTCCATTGCGCTGTGGTCTAATCCTGATGTGGTCATTGTTGGCTTTTTCAGTGGTCAGCATGAGCACCCTGACTGGTCTGCGCCAAACTGTGATGCACTGTGTATTCTAATGCCTCCATCCATCAGTCTTCTTATCCGGGCTGGGTCGTGGGGGCAGCAGCCCAAGCAGAGAAGCCCAGACCTCCCTCTCCCCAGCCACCTCCTCCAGCTTGTCTGGGGGAGCACCAAGGCGTTCCCAGGTCAGCTGAGAGATATAGTCTCCCCAGCGTGTCCCGGGTCTGCCTTTCTATCAGAATTTGAGCTGCAGTAGCTCGTTTGTTGGATCAGACCACATGGGCCAGCTTTTGCTCCCTGCATGCATCAATGGGCCCCCCCATGTCTCTGGTTCACCATCGTTCCTTCCTTGGACCTCTTTTGATAGATACTGACCAATGCAGACCAGGAACCATCAGCAGGAGCTGTAGTTTTGGAGATCCTCTGGGTCGGTTGTCTAGCCGGCACAATTCAGCCCTCGCCAAACTCGCTCAGATCCTCACACTTGTCCATTTCTCCTGCCTGTAAGTTCATTAATTACTCGTAATAAATTATCGTCAGCGTGGAAATAGGATGGACGCAGAGCTAACAGTAACGGTGACAGCTCACCGTTATGAAGTGAACAACACAAGAGTCACAGTTTATTGCACAGTTGACGGCCATCTTAATCAACTTAATGACTTATTACTTACACTTTTAGATTTTCTTCTTAAGTGTTTGTTATTATTTGTCCTCTGTAATGATCAAATTCAGCCAGTGTGATAGCTTCTTTACTAAAATGGTAAATAATGTCTTGTGTTGATGTCATGGAAATATCTGAATGAACACATGAGGCGCATTAAGCGAGTCGTGTCTGAATGGCAGAATGCAGTCACTTTAATGAAGCCAAATTGTACTTTTGATTAATGGTGTGCTAATTACTCCACGGATGGAGCCTTTAGACACGTTCACTGTGTTGATGTAGCACTCAAACTCGATTTATGATCTAAATAAAGATGGAAATGTTCTTTTCTGCAGTATGAAACCTTTAACGAGCTCTTTCTGATCTATTGTGTGCTAAACTGAAAAGTGGACTATTAGAATATGATCAATATTTCAAAAGTATAATCCAGAACAATAACGACATTACGAGCTCTGCAGAGAGTATGGTTTAATGTACTCTGCAGCTAATGCAGTTGATAGAGTTAAAATAGATTTTGTCTGCGTTTGTGAAGCATAAACTTTTGTAATGTAGAGGAAATTTCATCATTTGAACTTATTCTTTGTCTTCTAGTTACATTTGTGACTTTTGGAAAAGAATAAAATTGAATATATATGTGCTCCTCTTAAAGAACGTCTCATTATGGTCCATTTTTCCATCTAATTGAATGCATTCATTCTTGAGATTTGCATCTTTAATGGAGACCAGTGAGTTTGGAGCTGGGAAGAAAAAGACAGTGCTTTCAGTGACACTACGAAAAATCCTGCTTAACTTAAAAAAAAAAGATCAGGTTCCTTCTTAAAAGAGTTTAATCCTGTTTTAATTGCTAACCTGGTTCAAGCAGTAAGCAGAGGGTAACGGGCAGATTCAAAAGGAGCGGCATTAATATGGTTTAATTATGCTCCTGTAGCATTCTCCTCTGCTTTTCTATTCACTGTGTTGTTGCCTGCGTTCGTCCACTTTTTCTATGTGCTAATGGTTTCTCCATTAACCCCACCTGATGGCAGTGTGGGTAATTACAGATATATTTACGGCCTGTGGCCACACACAATGAGGAATAAATAACGTGTTTGACCGAGCAGAAGGAGCGGCACACGCACACGCACACACTTCTTTCTTTCTTTTTTTTGAACACCATTACCAGGAGGCGCAGCACTAAAGTTCTGTTCAGTAATTTCTTCGGCTGTCCTTGGTGAATCTCTCCTTTAGCTCGAACTCAGTGGGTTTGTCCCGCCCTCCGCCTCTGCTTTTCTGTTGTGCAACAGGATGTTTAAAAATAAAATCAATATGGACTCTGATGTAGGAGGGGTGGACCACACTCTGCACCTTTTCACTGCAGAAAATGTTCATCAAGTAGTCTTTGGTCAGTCAACAGGCTTCTTTTTTAACTTTTACCTCTATTAGCAGCGCGATCAGCTGCATTTTCAGGAAGTCTGCAGCTTTTGTATCAGACCCTATAAACAATGAAGAAGAACCAATGCATATGGGTGACTCATTCGTTTTCTTAGTGTATAGTCATATAAGTAATCTATGCAAAATCTCATTAAGAT
>VOQK01043829.1:4296-20025 GCA_015052645.1 Benitochromis conjunctus
TCTACTAGAAAATGAAATATGCCTTCAGTAATTGGTTTTAAATGGAAAAGCTGACTTGGGTGGTTTGAGAAGTTTACTGCATTAGCACGGAGGTTACTGTGTGTGTACGTGTTGCTTTGTGTGTAAATTGTGTAGGAACGTGTGTGTGTGCATGTGTGTGTGTGCGCGCGTGTGTGTGTGTGTGTGTGTGTGTGCGCGCGCGCGCGTGTGTGTGTGTGTGTGTGTGCGCGTGTGTTCTGTATGTCTCATCTTAGGTGGACTTAAGGCACTCATTAATTGCCTGAGGACTTCATTAGCCAGGCTGATTACCCCTGCATCAATCTGACAGCTTACGAGCTTACACACACACACACACGCACACACACGCACGCACACACACACACACAAACTCGCAGAACCTGTGACAATTCTATGGAACGTCACTGAGAGCTATTTGTGTACGAAGAGCCAAATTCAATGCACAGGGATTCAACTATTCAGCCAGCTGCCAGATCAAAACGCTTTCCCAGAGGCATCTATGAAATGCTGAAAATATCCTTAATGTCTACATATGGATAGCTAGTGGTAAACCAGAAAAAAGAAAGGTGCGAGGTAAAATCAATACTTCAGTTCTCAGAAGCTTTGCCAAATATTTCCCTCTGCTCTTACATTATTTGAGGACTACCTCAATCTTCATTTCTCTTTCTTTACTTGTTCTTTTCCTTTCACCCCCTACCTCTTTTCTTTGCACCTTATTCCCTGGTAGCTGGACTTACCCATTTCTCTTCTGCACCTTCCTCACCTTAAAGAGGATAAGTTCCTGTTCACCAGAAGAAAGAAGAGCAATTGGGGGTTGAAGGGCCGGAAAAGGCTGGTAGGTTGTAATGAAGAGGGGCACACAGAAGCAGAAGAGGGTGAAGACAAAAAAAAAGTGTTTGTGGATGAAGAAAGAAAGTTGCAGATATAGACAGTAAGACATAGAGAGCACTACAAGTAAGTTAAAGGAAATTTTATGTGCCATCCAGCTGAGATACTTTGTCAGACAAAAAATGATTCATATCTTAGGTGGCTATTCTTAATCACTATATTTGCAAGGCCTCTTTTGTTTACTTATTCACCTTTTCCTCCCCCCTTTTTTGTCTGACTATTACTTTGGAAAAAAACATTTCCTATTGTATCAGAGTTAGACACTACCAGTAAAGCATTGTCCACTCATTGGAGGCGTTTTCCTGCTACCAGGGTAGTTTCATTTTAAGGAGAGTGTTCTGAATGTTTCAAGTTCAGTAATGTTCAACTCTAATATGTCTGTCATTGACTGAACACAGTGGCCATTGTAGTCAGTAAGTAATGAATAACCTTCGCCTGGAACCGCTCACTTCATTTTCGGTTTCCAAGATATGTTATGAACAGGTACAGATCCTGTACCAATCAGAGCAATGTCATTTGGCATGGCACTGATTAAAGAAAAAATGTCGGCAACAATTTACAGAGATGAGCTGTGACCTGTTACAAGCTTTTAAATACTTCATATTTAAAGAGCTTCTGAATCCAAACAAAGTTGGATTCTTAAAATCTTCTCTCATCACTTGTTGCCTTTTTGGTTGTTTTCTAAATATGTGTCCATGTGGAGTGAGTCTTTACAGTCATTATATGTAACCTGCTCCATATTAGGTACTTGGGCAATTATGGGTGAAAATTAGTTAATTTTTTAGGTTACCTTCCTCCTGAAGTCTTACCATTTTATAATGTAGTACTATTTACTATATATAACACAAAAATAGTTCATAATAGCTGTGAAGAATGGAATAAATGATCAAACTTTATTTTCAGTTTCACTGCGACCCCCTCAGTTGCTCTCTAGACTCTATGATTTTGAGCTATTGGCAAGGGAGTAGGATCTATTTTACATTGCACTGCGTTTGTTTAAAACATAAAGAGGCTTATGAAATTACATTTAAATAAAAAAAATTAATGGAATGAGCTTTTTGGTTTGTTTGTTTGTTTGTTCAGTTACTGTCAAAGGGTGTTTCACATAACCGATAATTGCATTGCAATGCATTGTGGAAAACGAAGAAAAAGTAAATATAACCAATGACAAAATATGACAAAACCAATTTTTACTTGTAAAGCACACCGCCCAAACGAGAGCGGAGCAGAACCTCTGGGACAATTATTCATTATTCTACCATCAAAGTAAAGAGAATTCCGAGCAGCTGCAATATTCATTTATCTTTGTTTTGACCCTCAGTTTCTGAAAGAACAAAAAAGAGGGTCTTTTTCTACTTCGCCTCTCACTGCAGGAGGTCATCACCTGTTAATGACCAGTGTCAGCAGGATTGCTACTGTGTACTTCCTCAGAGAAGTGTGCACTAGGTTATTCACACTCCAGACTGCCAGTAATTGGACATTTATGCATTTTTCTTTCTTTTTTGGGCTATGTGCTGCAACATATTCTAAATTTTAAAAAAGTGATATCTACTACAAGTGGAGATTTCAGCTTTAGCTATGATGAAAAAAAGGAAAGTGCAAAGAAAAAAGGGGAAATTGAGCTTGAAACCAAACCACACAATGTTATCTGTCAAAAATACTGTCATCTGTCAGGACTTGGATGTGTATGAAATGGGCTCAGTGGTATATGATATTGGACCACGACAATGACTATTCGAAATGAAAGTGTAGTGTTTAATTTGTGATTTTTTTTCTTTATAATGAAGCATGTAAAACATTTCCAGTTACATACAATAAAAGCTATCGAGATAATTTTTTTAATCTCCTGTTCCATCCATTCGGTTCCGCTTATCCTTTTCAGGGTCGCGGGGGGCGCTGGAGCCTATCCCAGCTGTTTTAGGGCGAGAGGCAGGGTACACCCTGGACAGATCGCCAGTCTGTCACAGGGCTAACACATAGACAGACTCACATTCACTCCTGCATTCACACCTATGGGCAACTTAGTGTTTCCAATCAACCTATCCTCACAAACTCCTGTTCCATATCAATGAATTATATTTAATTGCCGCATTTAAACACAAATTTGGAACGCAAGGCTGAAGTCATATAAATTCTTATGCTTTACTGAAAAAATTACCACGCATGCACATGTTTTAACCAGGCTTTACAGTGAGGTGGGGGAAATAAGTTGGGAAAGGAAGAAAAAGGTTTTCTCTTCAGGGCAATTCTAGTCACATGAAAAATGTAAAAGTGCAAATGGAAGTGGACCATTTTCTGCATTATGAAGGACACTGACAGAGGTAGTATCAAAGAATTTAGGGAATATGTCTTTAAAATTTCGAGCCATTGCTGGGTTTAATGTAAAATTTATAAATCCATGGATTTATCTACTCGTAAGAGTGAGCAAGGTCATAAACATAAAGCAATTGATAGCATCACCTGCAATGAAAACGCAGCTTATATAACTGAAAATACAGAGCTGGAATATTTGTGTCCCTTTTTCCCAGATCTTTTCTTTTCCAAGAAAAGCCTTGTTTTGCTTAATTAACTGCTCCCACTACAAAACTAAATCCCCAGAGCACAAAACATTCTTTGAGTTTTTACTACAGTACAATAATTACCTATAACAGCCCCACTGTATTGATTTAGTGGGGGCTCATTTGACCCAAGACATGTTTTTAAGGAGAATGATGGCATTCCATTGGTAATACGTCAAATCCACTGCCACAGTCACTCATTGATCCATGCTCAATCATTTCATCCCAGGAAATCAAAACATGCTCAGATCAAATGGAAATAAGAGCAGACAGACTGGATTGAGGTCATTTAACCTCCTAGGACCTGGCGTCCACATATGTGGCCATCACATTTTGGGTTGTCTAAACCAAAATACAAAATTTTGCTCTACAAGGGCCTGATATCCTCTTACGAGGACATTATACTGCCACTGTTCGATCGAAATTTAAAACAAATGTCCTCATTTGTGGAGCTCATTTTTCTCCGAAACAAAAATCAGAAGAAAAAAATCAGGTAATTCTTTGTTTTTACATTCATCAGGTCCCAATCAGCCCAAATAGCAAAGAGAAATTAAAAATGCATGCCATGAACGAGTTCGGGTCTTAGGAGGTTAAGGCTGTCCACCAGTTACAGTACTCCAGCTGAAATCTCAAATAGTGTTTTGTTGCAGCAACACAAAGGCACTTTTGACTTTATTCTCTATGGGCCTCAACCGCTGTTCGCCTCTACACTACACTGACATAGCAGAAAAATGAGGTGAAATGAAATGAAATTTTGTAATGCAAGGATTTTCCATACAGTAAGTCTCCCTTCACACAAGATTATGTGAACAGCAGGCACCTTGCAAAGTGGCACTTAGGTGAAACTAGATCTTCTAATCAACAGATAATTAAGAGTGCAACAAGACTTGAATAGTCACTCTCGTGGATGTTTGGAAGAAAGAAAAAGCATGAGAACTATTTTTGAATAAGAAATCACACATATGCACACAAGATCAGTGTGTTTGTAAATGTATACATCTGCATAGGTATACAGAGACCAGTTGCCAATGTTGTAGGAATGTCCCTCTAAGAGAGGGATTAGTACACTTTGTTGTATGAAATCTTGTTGTGTGATTTTTTTGGTTTGTTTGTTATATTTGTTTCGCTTATTTTATTTTCAAAACTGTATCGATGTGAGACTATATCCAATCACAGATGCTGACAGTTTAGACATTCAATCATGCAATTCTAATGCTTTTATAATTAGCAATGATCTTGCTTTAATAAACTTGCATTTGGGAACCATTCCCAAATGCAAAGATAGTTTCAAAGATTTCTGAAAATGATCCTTTTATCATTAAAAAGCATACGTAGATTGATAGTTTCCATTCCATTCAATAAGCCATTTATATTTACTAATTCCATAAATTTTTTAATTAGTCTGGTATTCACAACATTTTATGATTAAATCTGCTTTGCATAAGTGCAATATTTTAAATTCACTCCAAACGTTTAACCATATTGACATGAATTTCTAAAAGATTAATTGCTTAATTTTGTAATTCTGAAGGAAGTAATTTCAATAGGTGGACAAATTTTACTAATAGTCGTGTTTTACACTCATATACTGTAAACAGTAAATGATGCGTGCACGTACATGTATTTGAGTATTTAAGATATATCATGTAAACTTATAGCATATGTCATTATTTTGTGATACTTTTATTGCAGTATTTTAGATACTATAAAAATATCTAAAAAATAAATAAATAAAAGGGAATAAGAACATGGGGTACTGTTCTATAGTAGAAAGCCCATTGCATTACTTGAAGTGGTTTCAATTCAATTTAAACACTGTATTTACTAAAAAACATTGGATTATCTAATATTACTGTGGATGTTTTTTGGGTGGAAGCTTAACTTTGGAGGTCCAAAAATGTCAAAATAAAATAAAAATTGTATAATGAAATTATTGTATAAATATTTAAATAATTGATACCATATTTTAATAATATGATGGGAGAAAAGAAATAAAATCAATTCATGATGCACAGCAGCACAGTAACCATGAAAAAAATGATTAAATATTGACATAATTTAATATGTTTTTAAATAAAATCAATTCATAATTTAATTACTTAAGGCTACATTTAATTTGTTATGTATTTGGTTAATTATTTGTTTCCAATCTTACTTAATTTATGACACATTTAATTATGTATTTTGATTTTGATTACTTACATAATTAGCTCTCCATAAAAGCCAGCAATACCTGGATATGCATTGAACTAATGATAATAAAGCCATGATTTTGAGTTTACTTCTGTCTCCTGACATTCTGGCTCTCTTCCACAGTTTGTCTTTTGTCCTGCCTTCAGCTCATCACCCCCAATGAGCCACAGCAGATAGCTGCCCCTCCCTGAGCCTGGTTATGCCAGAGGTTTCTAACATTTAAAGGGGAGATTTTCTTTAACGCTGTCACCAAGTTCTTGCTCATAGGGGGTTTTTCTGTACTTTTGTAGATCTTTACCTTATGATATAAAGTCTTGATGTATGCTCAGTCACCCGGGTAAGTAAAACCCAAAATGTTGATTCATCTGGACGTAGCATTGTCAGTGGGAGAAACGTTTCGTCACTCATCCACGAGACTTCTTCAGTCTCAGATGACTGCAGGTTTCCCCAACATTATAAACAGTACATTTGCATGACTGAAACTAGCACCACTGAAGGAACAATGGGCTGTGAGGTCAGTTTCTTGATCATTGATATGCAAATGATCATGATCATTGATCAATGGCCACGAGTACCATTCACAGAGTTGGGGAATGGCTGCAATCACAGCATTGTAAGATGGTGAAAGATGTACCCTTAGACCCCTCCTCGAGTCAAAGATGGTCTTTCCCTTTTCACATAAATGGCCTCCTTGACTCCCCGCTCAAACCAGCGTTCCTCCCTGTCCAGGATGTGTACATCCTCTCATCATCGAAAGAGTGTTCCCTGGCCTGTAGGTGTAAATAGACTGCAGAGTCCTGGCCTGATGAGGTAGCTCTTCTGTGTTGTGCCATCCGCTTAGCTAGCAGTTGTTTGGTTTCCCAGATGTATAAATCCTGCCAATCCTCCTGATACTTAACACCGTACACTATATTACTCTGTTTATGTCAGAGGACCTGATCTTTGGGGTGGACCAATTTTTGGCAAAGCGTGTTTTGAGGGTTTAACAGCCACGAGACACAGTGTTTAGAGAAAATGCTCAGCTGTTCCGATACTCCTGACAAATAAGGGATCGCTAAGGGTTTTCACTTAGACAGCAGTTGTCCTTCTCTCCTGGATCGGCTGGAGTTTTCTTTGACAAATGTCTAGCTGGGATAACCTCAGGCCCTTCTTGATGTGATGTTCTTCTGCTTCCCTGGCCGCTGTGTCTGTGGGGATGGTGTTTGCTCTATGTTGTAGTGTCCTGTTCACACCCAGTTTGTGCTCCAGTAGATGATGAGAGTCAAACCTTCAATACTGAGTCGTATGTGTAGGTTTAAGATATACATGAACTTTTAACTGTCCCCCATTTGTGATAGAAATCTCAAAGACTAAGAAGGCTAACCTTCCACCTCATTAATGTGATCGGTGAATTGTGGTACGTTCTGAGATTTGATTTTCACCCAGGTGTCATCCACATACCTGAACCAATGACTTGGTGGTGTTCCAGGGTAGGATAACAAAGCCCTCTTTTTCACTTCTTCTATGTACAAGTTGGTCACAATGGGTGAAACTGAGGAACCCATGGCACACCCATGTTTCTGCCTGTAGTGCTGACCCTTGTATGTGAAATAGGTGGAATTAAGACAGTTCCAAGAACAAACACACTTGGTTGGTGCTGAGAGTAGTCCTGTTGCTGAAGTTGGGGTCATCCTGTAGTCTCTTACAAACTACCTCCAACGCTTCAGTGACTGGAACACAAGTGAAGAGAGATGTAACATCGTACGAGACCATTGTTTCATTAGCCTCCATAATGACATCTCTCACCTTCTCAGCGAAATCCAAGGTCTTCTGGATGTGGTGTTCAGAGCTGTTCAGGATCAAAGCCAAAAACTTTGAGGTGTTATTGGTGACTAAGTTTATCATACAGACAATCAGTCATAAAGGTACACCCTGTTTCAGTCATTGTGCAAAGGTACTGTTTATAAGGTTGGGGAAACCTGCAGTCAGCTGAGACTGAAGAAGTCACTTGGATGAGTGATAAAACGTTTCTCCCATTGAAAATGCTACGTCCAGATGAACAGAATCAAATTTTTGGGACTTACAATACAAAGCACCTCGATGTGACCTCTGTTGTAATTTGGCACTATATAATAAAGTTGAATTCAAATGAAGTGAATTAAACAAAGTGTTAAAGATGACTATTTTGTCACTGTAGATGGAAATTTACAGTTAGACAGAGCTAAATGATCAAGATATATTTACTTTAATTTATTTTTCACATTCAAGTGTTTAACAGTTAATCTTTTTAACAAAAGGGACTCCCTAAACTCATAAGTGTGTGTGTGTATGTGTGGGTGTACGTCTCTGTGTGGAAGTTCATGCATTATGTAGACATATGAACACCAGCACTGTGTCATGCATGGTGTCTAACTGAATAATCTGAGAAGATGCAAAAATCATTAAAAGAGTCGTTCCTCTGAGAAAATTCCTCTCTCCAATTTTGTACCCAAGCCAAATCCCCCCAAAATACTTCAAACATTCACTCACTCTTTCTCTCTCTCTCTTTATTCGTACTTTTTCATGCAATACAGAAAATGTTTTGCAATATTTTTATGCTAATTTTTCACAGCTGGAGTCAAAGGAATTACAATAAATAGTAATATGTGAAAAGCCAGATGGAGAACAGGCAGTCTTATCCTGATTTTGGGCACCACTGCCAACTGCCTTGCTAAATAATTGGACTGTCAAAGCACGGTGCCAAAGGGACAAAAGAGGAGGTTTAACTGTGTGGATCCATTCTGATGAGCACTGGTCAAAGGGTGATTTGTTCTGGTTTAACTAGCATAAAGCTGTTTGCCTTTCTTAGAGGTAAGGATACAGAAAAACAAGCAATCAGCTTGCAGGCTGTTACCAGGTGTGTGCCCTTGTGTTAAATGAGTGTGGGTATTGGTGTTAAGAAGCACAGTTACATCACCCAATGTGATCATGCTATTTTTACTCTGCTATCATTTTTTTTCCCGTCAACTGGCGTTGGAATTGTTTAGTAGCTGGTGCCGGCTCAGCTTGCCTAACGGGACTGTTTGCTCATGCAATCTTGCACTCTCACAGGGACGAGACTGAATCACTTCTGAGAAACATCCAAAATTCGCACAGCCGAATGATTTAAACAGGCACCACAGCACTGCAAATAACAACAGATCCTGACAGTGTTTCCTACAGTGACAAATACTGGTCCACTGGCATTTCTGCAACTGCTTATCAAGAAGGCCAGCTGTAGTTTTACTGGGGATCTTTTGGTTTATCAGTAATAAAGTTGAATAACTAAATCTACTGATTATTTTGTGCAGCAAAGATTTGCTTATTAAAACTAGAAAAAGGAAAATGTTTATCTGGCTATTAGGCTGCTTTAGTGATTGGTTTAGTGACAATGGATTGAGTGACACAATATGTGTCAGAGAAGCAATACATGCTGTGGAATATAGCTTGTAGTAAAGATTGGCATATGTTAAAGCTATTAAATAGCTTTCTTTGTAAGGTGACTTCCAGTATGATGTGTATATAAGAAAGATGTTTTTATTTGTCCAGTCTGCCATGGTCAGTTTTAAAAATGGCCAAGGAAGAACCAGTCATGAACCAGAGACAGGGTCATGGGTGGCATTCAAGGTTCATTGAGGCATGTGGGGATTGAAGGCTGGCCTGTGTGGTCTGATCCAACAGAAGAGCTACTATAGCTCAAATTGTCTAAAAATCTAATGCTGGTTTTGGTTGGAAAGGTGTCAAAATACACAGTGCATCACAGTTTGTTACATATGGGGCTGCAAAGCTGGAGACCATTGTGGCAAATGTGCCAACAATGGGCACCTGAGCCTCAACATGCTTGCAATAACATGCTTTTGGGCAATGTTTGCTGGGAAACCTTGGGTCCTGCCATCAATGTGGATGTTACTTTGACATATACCACCTAACCAAGTATTTTTGCAGATCATGTGCACCCTTTCATGGAAACCGTGTTCCCTGACAGCTGTGGCTTCTTTCAGCAGGATAATGCACCCTGCCACAAAGCAAAAGTGATTCAGGAATGGTTTGAGAGGCACAACAACGAGTTTGAGTTGTTCAATTGGCCAAATTCCCCAGAATTCCCCTCAATCCAATCGTGCATCTGTGGAATGTGCTGTACAAAGAACTCCAATCCATGGAGGGCTCACCTCGCATGTCAGATACTACAGCATACAGTACCTTCAGGTGTCTATTGGATTCTATGCCTCAATGCATAAGGGTTGTTCTGGCAGCAAAAGAAGGCAAAGACAATATTAGGCAGGTGGTCATACTGTTATGCCTGATTGGTTTATAAGATTAAGAATGCCAGTTAAATATTGTTTAACAAAGTTAAATTGTCTAAAGCTACATGGCCCCGCAAGGGACATTGGAGGAAAAAAAAAAAAGATGAACTTTTGCAAGTTCCCGAGTTACTTTTGTGAGATCCCAAGTAACTTTTCGAGATCTCGCAAAAGTTCATCTTCATTTTTTTTTCTCTCCAATGTGCCTTCCGGGGCTCCGTTCTACAAAGCACTATTTTATACATATATTATAAATATATTCATTATTTATTATATAGTTGTGTAATTTTATACACATTTTGTCCTTGCTTTACTATAGACCAGTAGTTTGAAACCTAGTGCCATTTCTAGCTACATGATGACTTTATATCTTTAATGTATTAGTATTATTAAAAATAAAAAAAAATGCTGATTTCAAACATGAAGTAAGCATTCTTTGGTATCTCCTGAGACTTTACAGGCAAGTGACCACTAACCATATGTCGTTAACTTTTTTCCCAATTTGTAGGTGGTTATAATCATGGTGTCAAAAAAGAATATTAATTTCAATTTTAAACTAACTTTGGACATCTTGAAAATCATACAAAACTATGTGGTAGTGTGCAGTTCCGTGCAGTTCCGATCTATGTTAAAAAATAACATTGAAAATATTCAATTTTTCCCCTTTTCAGTGATGTGTCCACCAAATACAGGCAATAATCAAGCTGCAATTTCTATCCACATAGCATGAGCTAAATTATAAGCACAAGTAATATCATCCAGTGGAATGTAATACCATTAAAAGCGCCAAAAAAGATTATAAAAGAAAATCAACACCTCAGTTACACCAACATTTTTTTCTTGCCATGCCAAAAAGTGTAACCAGCTGTTGTTATTTTGTGCACCAACTTGGATAATACATACAGTACAGTCATTAAGTACCATCCACGCTGCATCTGTGGACACCAACTGCTGGGCTCGTCTCTGGCTGTGATTCATTTCTGCCCAGACACAGTTTATTGATAGACAGTCGCACCGTATCACATCATGTCGACACTTTGATAACAAAGTCATCTGCATTGTGACATTGCTATCCCACTGTGCGGCTGTGCCTGCTTAGATGGGACAAATGATGCTGAGAATGCATGCTGTGTTTTTGCTCATAAGGGTGGCATTTCAGCAAATAACCCAACATGTACCAAGGTTATTTTGCAGCAGTAACCCTACCATCTATACCACCTGTAATTTTCTAAATGTTGTTATGTTACATAACCTCTAACATATCCACAAATTCTGGTGTATTTTTCCATGTAGTCTACTTTGAGTAGGTCACAATGTGAACAAATTGAAGATCATTAGTTCATAATTATTTCAACTTCCGTGTTATGCCCTATTTCTTTTAGGTTTCAGAAAGTGGGGAAATCACACAGGTACAAGATTTCTAAAGGACATTATTCTGTATCAGCCTGACATGTTGTACAATGCAGTATCTTTTTGTCCAGTCAAACATTCACATTTTACAACATCTCAGCATATTCCCAACTACTCTCATGTCTAATAGTCATCCAATATTTACTGTGTGCCTCCAGCAAGTTAATAATATATGCTGTCTTGGCAGCCACTGCTGTAGCCTTTATACATGGATTGATTTTAAATGCAGAGTACAATAAACCTCACTGATGCTTATGTGGTTTTCTCAGTCTTTGCTTTAGCTGATCACATATTACATGACTCTAAACTGAAGACAAGGTCTACCACGAAGTACTAATCTGTCAAAATCTATTAGTCTTTCATTCAAAAAAGTGGCATTTTCATGTTTGAACTGTCTTTACAATCTAGTTTATCACTTTGTAGTAGCATCAAAAAATATTCTCTGTGACAATTCAGCGTGCTAGCACATCACTTTATATCACTGCCACTATATGCAGATAAATCCCTCAACACAGATCAGCAGTTCAGCCGATCTATCTAGCTGTCCTGTTCAAAAAGAGAACTCATCCAGATGAGCAGTTCAATCTTTTATCACAGTATGTTCATGTCAAGAATGTACTGTTTGTGAAATTCTACGGGGAACGTGATACATAAAAAAGTCAGCAGCTGTCGATATTTGTCAGTCTTAAAAAACTGATAGAGTACTCATAGAGTACTATTGTTGTTCATAGTGGATAGATGTTACATTATCAATAGCTTTTATTTTTGGTATTCTATACACAACCGTTGTATGGTTTGAATTCCTGAATTGGTAGGAATGCAATGCATGCAATCTGGTATACTTTGCAGTGTATTTGTGTAAGAGATTTATATTTAAGAAGAAATTCCTGATGAATTAAAGTGAACATTTGCGCTAAGATTTGTGGAAAATCTTAGAAATGGGGAAATATGTTTTTTTTTTTCTTTGTGTTTGTGCTAATTCAAAAATATGCTGTTTGTAGTGGCGTATTACATTATGTCTAATATTAGAAGAAAAGGTTAAAAAAACTCAATTAACTGTAGGTTAATTGACACATTTACTGTAAAGCCTAATATTGTGCTTAATAAAAAATATTAAGTAGGCTGTTTTTATGAACTTATTATCTGTCATGGCTGTGGTGGTAGACATGTGGAGTGATGGGAGAAGGACACAAGTGCAGGCACTAAAAACGGGCGTACTGTGAGTGAGCTTTATTTACAGTGTGGATGAAGTACAAACAAAAGTAGGAAATGGCAGAGACTAAGCTAACACAAAACCTAATTTGGGAGCAGTTACAAAAACAATACAAAGGAACTAAAGCCTGGGGCTAGAAACCTAGACACGAAACATAAAAACCTGAGACAGGGAAACAGGGAAAATGAAGACCAACAACGAGAAACACGGGACCGGGAACATGAAGAAACTCAGAAATGCAAGCGAAAACAAGGATGAACCAGCAACAAACAGAGGAAGACACAGGGCTTAAATACACGGGGGAAAACGAGGGAATGTGATACAGGAGGGACACACAGCTGAGGCTAATCAGACATCACATGACAGGGTGGAAGCAAAGCAGAAAACGCTGACATAGGACACGGACTATCAAAGTAAAACAGGAAGCACGAGACATACCGTGACAGTTATCAGCACTCAGTATAAGTAAGTTACCAGTAATTTTTGTTCAAAAAGCTGGCTTAAATTAGAAAAGCTAAATAAGATGGGAATTTTGCATTTACTCTATACTGTACTTAAATAGTTTACAATTCAGGTAGCCTGCATTACCTGAGCTTTTGGCTCCCCTTTTATGCCTCTGTCGATTGTTGCTTCACTATATTTTATATTTTACTTCATTATCTGACAGTATTACTGTTGCAACATACAAATAAGTCTTCCAGCTGAGCTGGGCACTGGTTAGTGAGTGAGGTTGAAAGATATTGACCTCAACAAACATCTTGGGTATCTGTGGCTGTATGATCTGTATACTTGGGTGAAGAAAGGAGCTGAGCTATCAACTGATCACAACGTGGTGGTGAGTTCGATCAGGTGGCAGGGGAGGACAGACCTGAAGCACCCAAACGTGTAGGGTGCACTGGGGACGCATGGTAGAGGCCCGGTTCAGGAGATCTTCAACGCTCAGTTGGACAGCATTTTGTGGGAGGATGGGGACACTGAGTCAGAATGGACAATGTTCTGCACCTCCATAGCTGAGGCTACTGCAAGGAGCTCCGGCAGCAAGGTGGTTGGTGCCTGTCATGGTGATAATCCCAGAGGCGAGCCATCAAGCCGAAGGAGGAGTAGTATCCTGCTTGGTTAGCCATTAGGTGGTGGCCTCCAGCTTGCAATGGAGCAATTCACAGCCGAGTGTGAAGAGGCAGGAATGCGAATCAGCACCTCCAAATCTGTGGCCATGGTCCTCAGCTGGAAATGGGTGGAGTGCCCACTCTGGGGTCAGGGATGAGTTGCTGCCCCAAGGAGGAAGAGTTTAGGTATCTTAGGGTCTTGTTCACAAGTGAGCAGAGAGGGGAACAAGCAATTGACAGATGGATTGGGACCACAGCTCCAGTCATGTGAACGCTGTACAAATCTGTCATGGTGAAAAGAGAGCTGAGTGAAAGTGAAGATCTCAATTTACTGGTTGATCTACCCTCACCTGTCTTCATACACTTTGGGTAGTCATTGAAAGACCGACATTACAGATACAAGCAGCAGAAACGAGCTTTCTCCGAAGGATGGCTGGCTTCTCCTTTAGAGAGAGGGTGAGAAATTCAATCACTCAAGAGGCACTCCAGGTAGAGCTGCTACTCCTCCACATCTAGAGAAGCCAGGTAAGGTGGTTCGGGCATGTCCCATGGGGAGGAGGCCCCAGAGCAGACCCAGAATACGTTGGAGTTCCCCTGGATAAGCAAAAAGAGGTGGCTGGGGTTTTCTACTTAGGCTACTACACCTGCGACCTGGATAAGTGGAAGACAGGTGGATGGATGGATGGCATAATTGTTTAAATGACATTTACAGCATTTTTTGGCAACAGTGTAATAAGGTAGCTTGATTGTCTATCTTGAGGTCTTACCAAGCTTCTGTGTTTGAATAAGTGTTCTTCTTCTCTAAGTTGTCATAAGTACACTCTACTTAGTTTATTGGAGGTAAAGAGTTTGCATAATGTTTTTAAGTTCTGGGAACTAATTTGATTTTACAGTGTTGTAAATAAATGTTTAGCTCACATAAAACCAAATGCCTTGCTTTAAATACCAGTTGAAAATTCCTGATGAAGCCTCGGCTAGTGTTTGTAGGTAAACAAACACTAGTTGACATTGTAGGTAAGTATTTCTAAATGGCCACAGAATGACAGAATGGCCACATACACTCGCTGCCTTTATGGGCTTAACAGTTTTATACTTGCACTTCTAAGAAAGTGCCCCATTGCAGTAATGATATAATAAACCTGAAACGAATTGGGATGAACAGAGTGAAATTAGTCGAAGTGACGACTAAAATGGGCTGATTGAATGAATAGTATTAGACAGATTGTGTTGAAGCCTTAGTTTGTTATTTGTACTGATAATAGAGGACCATTTTAAAACATTTCTGCTGGTGCACTTCTAGGTGTTTATTAAACAGTAGACTTATGCACTATATTTTTGCTTGTCTGGTATCTGCTAAAGAGCAAGAAAGCACTAATATAGTTTATGTAATGGCTAAGGAAACAGATAAGGCAAGCCAGGACTCAGGCCAAGAGAAACAAAAAAAAGCAAATGAAGCAAGTCTATCCAGAAATCAAAAAAATAATAATGATTTTTTCCCTCAAAACTTTTATGGGATCATGAAATAATAATAAGTTTGGGGGGTTAGGGTTTTTAAGATAATTTCAATCTCAAATTTAATCTCTAGTGTTCTGAGTGTGTTTAATAACATAATGCTTACACTCCTTCACAAACTGCAAGTCCATCTTATTATTTTGTAGCCTTTTGTTTTGTAGAATGAAACACAAACATCTCATATGTACGAGTAGAATGTGTTATCATGTATTATGACTTATCAGGTTCAGATTGCTAACACATGCTACAAATTAAACAAATGTTACAAATGTTATATAAGCTTTATATACTTTATTTGATGTAAGACCAAGTGAAACATTTAAAATAAATCTTTCATTAATTTATTTAAGTTTGGTTTTGTTTATGTTCTTTTATATTTTAGTGTTTGACTTTTTGATTCTAATTATTGCAGACTGAATGTTGGATTACTCATTTGATCACTTTTCACCCCAGTAATGCTGATCCTTAGTTTTTATTGTATTATTTAAGTTCCCGGTTCCAGTTTTTTGTTTGTTTTGTTTTTTCTTTTGTTT
>VOQK01043829.1:20045-31112 GCA_015052645.1 Benitochromis conjunctus
TTGTTTTTGTTCTTTTTAATGACTTTTGCATGCCTTTCAAGATGGTTTACCATCGTCATTTGTCTCACTTTTGATATTTAATGTGAGTGCTCTTGTGTCTGCATTTATCCCTTTGATAACTCCTTATTTTACTTTGAAGCAAGCGGATTAGGAATTCAATTAATAAAGGCGAGTACATTGTGTGTATACATTCTTGAAACAATGCCTGATCTATCATTATAAATTTTGCTGTGGATTGTGAGGACCAGTATAGGCCAATCTTTCACTTAAAACACCAAAATCCAAAGTGTGAAATCCTATGGTGGTTTTTGCCAGGCTGTAAATGCTCACTCATTTTGGTCATGTGTAAAAACACAGACATGTATGTTTTTTTTTTTTGCAAGCTATATATTTATTGTATAAAACAAAATCATCAATTCCAGGCACTATTAGCATCAGTGTTTGATGAATACCCATCTACTATATAATGTGTGTGCCTAAAATTACTGTGCAAGGAAGATAAGGACAAGGAGACTGATTCTGATGGGTCATTTAGAAACTGATTGAGTTTCATCTCTCCTAGAATATTTTCATGTTATTTTTATTCGTTGACAAGATGTCAATACATTTTATGAGTTTTTGTCTGTTTTTTGTGAATTCTGTATTGTAGTTTTTGTGTCATCTTGCTTTTGTCAAAAATAATTAAATAAATAAAAAGGTTACTGATAAAAACTATGATAACAATTATTGGTCAAGAAAATTAAAACTGACCCTGATAGTGGTGAGAGAAAGAGAGAGAGAGAGAGAGAGAGAGATTGTTGGGTAAGCGACATTCATATTAATACAGAGAGTATTTGTGCATTGCACTGTAAATTCATGAACTTATCTCATGACAAAAGTATGTAAAACATACACATCACATGGAAAGTTCGTTCATCTTGTGCCGTGAAACTTCTGAAACATGATATGCATGTTCAGTTTTAGAGAGTATTGATCAGTGTGAAAGGGCTTGTTGGGATTAGTCAGAAAACTTAATAAACACTGCCTTTTTTTTCATTTTAGAAAGGAAAACACATTTAGATTTTGTTTCTTATTGTTTAAATATTTAAGTTGAATGAATTGAAAATAAGAAAATACTTCACTTGGGCTGTTAGAATGGGCCCATTGTTGAAGTGAGTGGGCCCTGACCTTAGGACCACTGTTTCTTCTTCAGTGCTAGCTTTACTTCCAGTGTTTTCCCCTGAGCATTCTCACCTGGGTTAATGGCTGCCATCTGTGTTATTTCCCAATGAGCTATCTGGGGATGGCTAGTCCTGGCTTGTCGTTTTTGAAATGTTGAGTGTGTATGTATTCTGGCTCATGTTCGTCCTTGTGCTGCTCCATCACATTTTGGATATGTTCTCTGTTTCCTAGTGTTTACCTACCTGCTTTGTCTACCTTGTCATGTTTTTTTGGACTCTTGTTAGCTTTTGTACTTTGAGACTTTACAGTAGTTATTAAAAGCCCCCTGCACCCTCCACATTGAGTCTTCAATTCACATATCATCAAATAGTGACACACTATGCCTTTCCTGAAACAACAAAAAGAAGCAGATCACTGTACTCTATTACTACCAGTGTGTTTAATTGTTCAGCAGTATTGAGGAGACAAAGCACACTTGGTTGAGATTCCATGAATAAATTAAAAGTTCAACAAGCTTCAGAGGAATCTTTTAGGACTTTCTATTTTAAACTTGCACAAACAAAAAACAAACAAACAAAAAGATTTTAGGAAAAAAGAGAATGCATTCAGTATTCCAGCTGTGTCATTAGAACTCTCAGACTTCATATGCACCCCCATAAAGTATCCAGGGCAATTACAGGAAGCTATTATTTCACGCCTATGCAGAGAAAAAGTGGCAAGGGCTTCATCTAGACCTTGTGGGACCCCCTCCAGCTTTTCATTACAGCCTCTCAAGCCACTAATGGCTACCCCGGGAGTGTTTCTGAGCTGCAGTCAAAAGTTAAAGAATTGGGACAGTAATCTCAACCTATTTTTTTACTCGACTCACTGAAATATGCATCAACAAAGTGATTATAGCGCAAAACATGTGAGAAGCTTGTGATCATGGGTAATTTGTTGTCCTTCAAGTGGCGTTAAATATTTATGTCAGCAAAGCACATTACGTTCTGCTCACTGATCCTAAACTGGAAATAGAAAAATGTTGGCAAGAACAAGACTGTTAATAGTGCCTAATTATCACAATTTAATTTTAAAGAACAATAGGGTTACAAACTGGGTGATTAAATAGGGCACACTTCAACATACAAGAGGACTCGCATACTGACCAAGACTTGCTGCGTGAATCCACACACGCAAACAGTTTTCCACAGCTACCTTTCAGATTTGAACTGGTGCATGACGGAGACAAGATACCGGTTCACTGATTGTGTGTATCGTGTAAAAAGCAGTAAGAATCTAATAGTAGTCTAATAGCAATGGAGATCTTCAATCTGAAACACGTGTATAAGCATATAAATAAATATACTCCCATACTGAGATATACTGTACTTAAACACAAATAGAACAAAGTAACAAAGGAAAAACACATTTAAATCCAATCAAACTCCTACCACGATGCATTGAAGTGCAAAGAGTTGCAGGTAACGTGATGTTGCCATTTTACCCGTGTTTGTGTGTGTGTGTATGTGTCCTAATCAGAGGAGCCCCATAAACTTCTCATTGTCTCAGTGGGTGTATTCTAATACCAGATGTGCTCCCTTATTTCATTTTCCCTCCACCCTTTTGTACCTCCCCAGTGAACTCAAATATTGCCAGATTTTGTATTACTAGGTTCTTTTTTCTTTCATAAAAGTATCTACTAGTAATTAAATAAAGTCTTCGCAAAGTATCTAGGAGGTGCATGTTTCTTGTAACACTGAAAGATGTAATTCTACTTATACTCTAATTTCTTTACAGCAGTGGATAAAAGTTGTTTTGATCCCCAAATTCATTGACAATGGCAGTGACTCTTTTTAACTTGAGAACCAGTAAAAGCTGACATCCTAAACAAATTAGCAGAGAAATATAATTGTAGATATTTTCACACGAAGCATTACTGACTCATTTAGTTACACCACTTTTCGATAGACATCTACTGTAATGACATTTTCCCCCTAAGTGGTATGAAGTCCATTTTTTGTACATTTAAATGGTATGGAGAAATTGTCAGACAAAAGAGGGTTTTTGAGGAGTTTTTATGTTACAAGACAAACTCAAAAATGTGATTAAAACAGGTTCATTTACATTTTGAGAGAAACCAATTTATCCTAACAATGAATTAAATTTAGTATTGAGGCTGTCTTATTCAACATCTATGGTAAATGAATGAATGGTAAAGTCACACACCAATAAGTGAACTGAACACTAAATCCAATAAAATGTCTGTCAAACCAGATTAAAAGTGGATTAGGGACAGCCAGATAATACATTAAATAACAACAAATACAAATTTGTTTTGTTTTTTCCAGTTAGGATGTACAAGACTGTGAGTAAGGCTTTGGTTGATTGCTAAGGTAGCATGAAAGGTTGTTGCCAGTGGTCCTCTTTGGCTTGTGCATTGAGGATTCTGACATTATGACATTATGAAGAGTGGGAAGGGGCAGACACAAGTTTGAAACTTCATGGGGAGAATCTGTAAGTTGAGAAGACAGTATCTCTGAAGCCAATCCTGTTCTTTCAGACTAGCAAAGAAAACTGCACAGCCCGACATTGTTTTTACAAAGGTGCACATAGTTTTAATTTTAAAGCAACTAGTTATGATTATTGCCAGTATCGAGTACAATGTTATCCGATCTACATTCATCCTTACCCAACAATTTTAAATTGGATTCATCGTTGTCTGCTCTCTTTTAACTAAAGTAGTTTCATATGTCTGAGTATGAAGTCACCAAGATCCACGTTTTTTTTCCTCTCCGGGCAAGTCGCCAAGTGGGTAAGACTGATTAGAAATATAAATGAGCCGGTGATGGTGTACCAAGAGCTTATTTGTTTTCTAGATTATTTGTTTTATTTTTTTTTTTTGGAGAGAGAACAGTGGAGAGCTGTGACTCCAGCTCACCAAACCAGGCCTACAAAACTATGGAGAGTCTGCATTTATAATAGGTACCCTCATCCTTAAAGGGGACTAAGGAGTAGCTAAACATTTGAAACATCTGGAAAGCTAAAAGCCATTGCTAATGCTGTTAGTGGCTAAGCTAAAAGTTAAGCAGGTGGACCCAGTAAAGCTTCATAAATAAACACTGCACCTGCAATTTGCAGCTGATTAAGCAGAATACGTGCACAATGCATGTGCCTTTTACAGTTGACTAACAGCATTTTTATTGCTCCATTATCTGCTAAGATTGGATCTGTCTCTGTTTGGAGATCTGTGAAATTTCTTCCTGAGTTTATGGTCTGAATTTTAATTAGTAAATATATTTCCTGTGAATTAAGAGACCAAAAGTGTAGGACAGGTTGTCTATCTGTCATGTTCCTATGTCAAACACAGAGTGACAGAGAACTGTTCCCGTTTCTTCTCATACCAATGGGAAATTTCTTTTATTATCCTACCCTGTACAACTCCAGGCCCTGTCTGTAATCTGAATCATCTGGAGCAAGCACATGTGAACACACAGGATATAAGAATTAACTGAACCAGATTTTTATCAGAAACCCCAATGTGAAGCCATTAGTGCACAAAATGAGGTTTGCAATGAAACACTTTATTAAATTTCACAATTCCACATTTTATGTTAAATTTGTATCAGATTGCACATGTAGACCTTGAACAGACGGCAGCTGCAAAATGCAAATTAGATTCATGTCTCTGAATTCAGAGCTTACATTGACATTAGCCAGGGCTGGACAAACGCAAATGTAGAAGGACAGATGAGAGGACAAGATGGTGAGAAGACCCCTTTCTCTCTGTCTGAACACTTTTATCTTCCTCTCTCACTGGTGTCATACTCTTCTTGCATTTTTTGTTTTATCCACCATTGATGATAAGAACCAGTGACATCACACCACTGGAGCATTTTAGGGCTTGTCACATGGTCTCAGTTCTCTATATAAATATTTAAAGCACACAAAAATCAACTTACAGCAAACCACGTGTAATAGATATGTAAAGTGAAACTATAAAATACCACTACTGTGTGTTTATGTCTCCATGTTTGTGTGGATGAAAATGTATGTTTGATTTACATGAGTGCTTGGGGTTAGGTGCAAAATAAGAGTAATGGATTTCTACTGTCAGCCAAGCTTGATTTTGCTTCTGGAATCATGCAGGTATGACACAGAATGATGCACTACTGTGAAAAAACACAGTCATGGGCATTCAGACAGTTTGGAACTCACACAAACATGGGCACAGAACAAATCAGACAGAAATTTTGCCACACACACCCACTAACCAAAATGTAAGTAGGCATTACAAAGCATAAACGTGCAGAAAGACACACTGAAGAACAACTTTCTGCTGGACAATTACCAGCAGATTCTTGCATGGCTAGAGGCTTCATGAGAAAGTCTGTACATAAACATAGGCAAAAACAAACAACAGAACTCACATATGTCAGTCTCTCTCTTTCTTTCAAACACACACACACACACGCCATCTGTGTTCAGCCCCTAACCAGCTCTTAAGTATCCATGTCTTTCTAGGAACACAACCCATTAGTTTCCGGAGAGACACAGCCTTAGTGTGTATGTCTGTCTGTGTGTGTCTGTGTCTGTTGGTGTGAGTGTGTGTGTGTGTGTTTTAAGAGAGCAAGCAAGTGAGAGCATTAGCACTGTGTTACAGCGATAATGGCATTGTGTTAAGGCCATAACGGCGTCTCGGTTGCATACCCAGTCATGCTATGTGCCAGCCACTGTTGGAAACTCTATTTGGTTCTGGGACACGGGGAGAAGCCATTACCGAATCCCCTTAGTCAAATATGGACAAGCAGCAGCATGGTAGAATAGAGGAAAATACCCCCAAGGCTCAATTTATTCTATCAGACACATTCAGGGTTTGGTCAGATTATTAGTTATGTGTTAATAACAGGTTTTGGTTGTTTTTGGGGGTTTTTTTGTCCAGAGCTGATATTTTAGCCCACTATATTTTACACAAGAGCAACAGATAACCTTTTTACCATTTAATCTCGTTGGATCAAAAATTCAATTGAGTTCCATTACATTTTATTTATATAGCGTCAAATCACATGAAGATAGAGACACTACAATAATACAGAGAAAACCCCGACAATCATATGCCCCCCTATGATCAAGCGCTTTGGCGAAAAACTCCCTTTTAACTGGAAGAATCTTCCAGCAGAACCAGGCTCAGGGAGGGGTGGCGATCTGCCACAACTTTTGGGGGTAGCGGGTGAAGACAGGACAGACATGCTGTGAAAGAGAGACAGAAATTAATAATAACTAATAATTAAATGCAGAGAGGTGTATAAACACATTGTGAGTGAAAAAGGTGACTGAAGAAGAAATACTCAATACTCAATGCATCATGGGAGTCCCACATCAGCCGACATCTATTGTAACTAAGGGAGAACTCAAGCTCACTTGATCCAAAGCCGGAGGCTCTGCCTCCCATTCTACTTTTATATGCTCTAGAAACCACAAGGAAGCACGCAGTCTGAGAGCGAAGAGCTTTAATGGGGTGATATGGTACTGTAAGGTCATTAAGATTAGATGAGGCCTGATTATTCAAGACTTTGTATGTCAAGAGCAGGATTTTAAGTTTGATTCTGGATTTAACGGGGAGCCAATCAAGAGAAGCCAATATAGGAGAAGTATGCTGTCTCCTTTTAGTCTCTGTCAGGACTCTTGCGGCAGCATTTTGGATCAACTGAAGGGTAGAAGAAAAAAATGCATGAACTAGTTTTTCAGCATCACTCAGGAGACAGAAGACAGTTTCTAGTTTTGGACATATTGCGCAAATGGAAGAAAGCAGTGCTAATATTTGCATTGAAGGACATATGCCGGTCAAAGAAGACTCTAAGGGTTAGGTCTTGATGCATGCTCAATCATGCAGGTAAGTAAATCCCAAAAAGTTGATTGTGTTCATCTGGACGCAGCATTTTCAGTGGGAGAAACATTTTATCACTCATCCAAGTGACTTCTTCAGTCTCAGCTGACTGCAGGTTTCCTCAACCTTATAAACAGCACATTTGCATAATGACTGAAACTAGCACCACTGTAGGAAGAATGGGCTGGGAGGTCAGAAGAACCTCACATCAAGAAGGCCCTGAGTAAAAGTGGTTATCCCAGCTGGACATTTGTCAAAGCTGGGAAGGCACCGAAAGAAAGCTCCAGCCGATCCAGGAGAGAAAGATAACCGCTGCCTAAGCAAAAACCTGTAGTGATCCCGTATGTGTCAGGAGTATCGGAACAGCTGAGATGCATTTTTTTCCAAACACCGCGTCTCTGTGGCTTTCAAACCCCAAAGCATGCTGCGCCAAAAATTGGTCCACCCCAAGGATCGGGTCCCCCGACACAAACAGAGTAATACAGTGTACGCTGTTAAGTACCAGGAGGATTGCCAGAATTTAGACATTGGGGAAACAACCTCTTAAATAAAAAAAAAGCAGACGGCTAAGGGGATGGCACAACACAGAAGAGCTACCTCATCAGGCCAGGACTCTGCAGTCTATTCAGACCTACAGGCCAGTGGACACTCTTTCAGTGATGAGGATGTACACATCCTGGACAGGGAGGAACGCTGGTTTGAGCGGGGAGTCAAGGAGGCCATTTATGTGAAAAGGGAAAGACCATCTCTGAATCGGGGAGGGGGCCTAAGGGTACATCTTTCACCATCTTACAATGCTGTGATTGCAGCCATTCCCCAACTTTCTGTCAATGGTACTCATAGCAACTGATTATTGGCCTTGATCAGTGGTTGTTGATCAATGGTCGTGAAAATGTGCATATCAATGATCAAGGAACTGACCTCACAGCCCATTGTTCCTTCAGTGGTGCTAGTTTCAGTCATGCAAATGTACTGTTTATAAGTTTGAGGAAACCCACAGTCATCTGAGACTGAAGAAGTCTCGTGGATGAGTGACGAAACGTTTCTCCCACTGAAAACGCTACGTCCAGATGAACAGAATCAACGTTTTGGGATCTAAGGGTTAGACTCTAAGATCCCTTCCTATACGCCTTAACGCCCACTCACATCCTGGGCCATTTGACCTCAATGAATCACATGATACGGTGGGGCAAGGTTTCACAATGGGTTCACCCGAGCCCTTGGCTGAGCGTGTGATTAGGCAGAGGATCAATAGGGGGTCCATGACCCTCTTGGGGACACTTCCATAGGGCTTAAAATCTTGGACTCTCCACCAGTTGCTGTTGGAACTGAAGAAGCTTCTCGGATAAGAGATGAAACGTCTTCAAGGAAACTTAAAGAAGTCCAGACGCTTTTATTTCCAAACTCCTTAGACTACGATGACCTGGATGACTCAGAACCTTTACAGACATACATTAGGCATTAAACCCACTCCTCAATGTAGACATTCTGTTAAAGAGAACAAGGGTATCAAGAAAGAAAAAAAAGTAAAAGGCCTCTGCAGTGTAAAAGAGGAAAAGAGCAAGAAATTAACTGATTTTAATACACATTTAATATATACAATAAACGAGTAATTAGGATATGATTAGTATTAATATCTAGCCCTGCATGGAAACACTATACCCTCTGATCAGTTGTATTAAATCTGTTTCATTATTCAACACCCAGCCAAAGTATGATTGATAGATAAATAAAGTTCAAGATACATATTTGGTTATTACAACTATTAAATCAAATATCATAGATTTTTTCTCTAATTATTAATCGCAAAATTCTAACCTAGCATTACCGTTATTTCACCTTAAATAAACTTTTCTTGTTCAAAATTTCAGTCACCTGCATGGTTGTGATGCAAAACTGTGCAGAGCTGTGACATTATCTTTTTTCAGTCACTAATGGATGTGAAGGACAGGTTGTCATATTTTTTAATTATTTCATTGTTTGATTTATTCTGTATTTTATTTTTTTTACTTTTTCATTCAGTCCTTCCTTCCTTGCTCTATTCAAACAGGTCACACGTGACAGGTTTAATCAGTTGTTGTGTGCGTTTCAGTGTTGCCTTCCTGAATGCGAGCTGAAAATCACTTGTATAAAGTGGTGCTCCTGTTTTGTCATTGTTAATGTACCTGCATGAGTCAGCCTGGTGTAGTTCATTCAGATGACTGTCTATATATATGTGCGTTCCATGAGTTATCTGTGCATTTGTTTGTATATTTATGTAGACATGTGTAAGGCATGTGTCTATGAATGTACAGATGGAAAAAATAAGTGAATAAATTCTTGAGCAACATAATGCTATCCTGATTACAACAGACACAGAATATAACACAAATTGGACTGAGACACCAAACTATGCAGCTTGTCTAAAAATTATATCTTAATTAAGCATGTAAATCTCTTTATGTAAGATTACCCCACAAGTGTCTTATGATGGCAAACTGTGCTCTGTGATAATATTGTGTTTGTGTACTTGTTTCCTTAAATTATTGTGAAATGTAATATTGGCTCTAAAATAAACAATGAAAACCTTTTTTTTTTATCTTCAAAATATTGCAGCAGAATTCAATCCACAGCTTCTGAAAGTATTCTCAGATTAAAGGGTGGCTACATTGTTTTGGAGCTCTGATTCCAATCCTTTGTCATTTTATGACAAGTAACCAACATAAAAGGCTTTTCCTGTCCTTAAGTGCTGATAGTACAGCTCCAGGCACATTTTGTAGAAGGCCCTCTTTTGCTCAACAGTGAAGAAAAAAACAAGGAAAAGAACAATGAAATGATTAAATATGAGGGGAAAAAGTGTTTGTATGCATTTATATGACTGTGAGGGCTTTTAACTGGCGGCCGGGGAGGTACAGCATGCAAAAAAAGGCTTTTGGTTTGCTGTCTTGAAAAACAATATCTCTCTTGTTGTTTCTCTCACTAAAACAATACAAACAATACAACAACCTTCACAAGAAACCTGGCCACACCCCCAAAATTGGATATCCAGCACAGATTTATGTAACCACTGTCAGTATAAATAAAAATTAGTTGTTTCCTGAGTCATGAGAATTTTAAGGATCTGCGGAAATTAGCCTGTTCTGAAAAGACATGGCCTCCTAAGCTTTTTTTCTTCTAGTAGTTATTGGGTGGGTAACTGAATTTTTCAAAAACCTGAATTTTTTATTTTATTTTTCTTTATTCACCAAAACAATCCTTGACAGTCCTAAAGCAGTCTTCACAAAGGACTGAAATATGGACGTCGAACACAGATTTTTGTCACCACTGTCAGTACAGATAGCAATTAGTCGAGTTTCCTGAGTCATGAGGGCTTTAAGAATCTATGAATGGAATTAATTAGTGGCTTCGAGCGTGCTGTTGTGAAAAGGCATGGCATCCTACCTATGGTACCCCATAAGCTTTTGTTTTTCCTAATAGTTATATTGGATTCTTTCTTGAGTAGCTGAGACTGTAACAATCAGACTTATTCTGAAAGATCTACCATTTTCACATTATCAGAGCGAGTAAGGAAAAGTGAAAAGATAGAATGATGGAAACCAAAGGTAAAACAAGAATGAACCACAACAGGCATTCACTTGAGAGAGAGAGAGGTACAGTTATCTGTAATCTGGAGTTATCCTCACATTAACATGTAAGGCAGGAGATACAGTAAAAAGACAAAGCAATGAAAACAAATTTAAGGGGTTGTTTGCAGGAGATGGAATAAATGCAAGGGCGGGCAGAATAAAAAGCCCCACATTAACCTCTGCAAGAAAATAGGTGGGTTGGCGCACAGCACATTGGGATGTTACTGTCATATTAAGAATTCTATCTGTAATTTTTCCTCATTAATAAATCACTGTGAAATTAGGACGAGTGACACATAAAGTAGTGGAAAACGGTCTGTATTTGCAACTTTACCCTTTAGGATCATTGGTGGCTCTTTGAGCCTTTTATTGGAGGTTTCTGTGTTGAATTTCAATTTTTTTCCACTGCCTGTTAACTCACTGACAGTTTTGTATCAG
>VOQK01043829.1:39223-52954 GCA_015052645.1 Benitochromis conjunctus
TATATATATAGATAGATAGATAGATAGATAGATAGAGATAGAGATAGATAGATAGATAGATAGATAGATAGATAGATAGATAGATAGATAGATAGATAGATAGATAGATAGATAGATAGATAGATAGATAGATAGATAGATAGATAGATAGATAGATAGATAGATAGATAGATAGATAGATAGAATATTTACAAACCAATAAATGTTTGAGCTCATAAAAGAGGTCAAAGAAGGCAAAGAACTGTGAACTCAACAAGCCAAACAACTGCCCAACCAAACACAACTGCCATAAACAACAAATAACACACAAGGGTATATATAATGGCTGATCAGGCCACTATGACACAACAGGGGTAAACTAAACAAAATACAATCATAAACCACAAAAACGCTGCAATACAGTAGTTTGTTAATAAACTAAACAGCAAAGAAATTGTTGTTTTTGTTAACTGGTAATTGTGTACAAATGCATTTCAAGTCATTGTTACAGAGGAATGTGAAAGTACTCTGACGAGTAGTGTAACGAGTTACTTTCTCTGGCATTTAACAGGTAGTGTATATCACATCACTTTTTTTAAGTAATTAAAAAAATAAAATTAAATACATGTAAATTTTTGTGACAATGCAACGACGCATACAGTTTACATAATTTTAACTTTACAGCCGAGCTTCATTTGGTGATGTTATCAAAGCATTGGTTAACGTGGTGCATATATCAAACATTTTCTTACACTCCGTCACACTTTGTCAATTTGAGCTTTGTGGCATGGCGTACAACATTGCTGGAAACAGCCATCACCAAATGTCATAAAGGGATATATATCAGCGATAATACTCAGCTAGGCTGTGGATTTAAAGTATGCTTAGCTAGTATTGGTATACTTTTAGAATAATCAGAATCAGAAGTAAATTTTCAGCTGCTGTAAACAGCTCTGTTGTTTTTGTTCAAACACCAACATTTAACTCTCCGCTGAAAAAGTACAGTCTGATCATGTGCGTAAAACACATATCACATAACTAAAAAAATCAGCTTTTGATCTTCTCATAACACATATGATCATTGGCCATCAATGTGAAGCCCGAAATATAATTTTCATTCTTAATAAACAGCCTGAAGCTTGCTCGTCACACTTCGATGCAAAAACCAGCCACACACAGTTATGCAGGCTTAGAGATGGCATTCAAAACATAATTTAAAATCAATGTTTAATACATCTGCCAAATACACTGCTGAAATACTTAGCAAAGACAATTCTGCTTCCTCTGACAGATGCTTGCCAGCTTTAACTTACCTCTTCATACGTACTGCACATTTTTATGCAAAGTTTTCAACCTTTGGTATGCCACTATATATTCTGCTGTTTGTGGTATGCTCCATCTGTTTACAATTATTGCTGTATTGGATGTGCGACGGTTTGTTGTCTTTTGTTTGTTAAATTGTCAGTTATTTCCCTTTATGCCTTCAGTTGATTGTTTGCATAATCATCTCTTTGCGGGGTGTAATTGATGGATGAATGAATTGAGCAGCTGTAAATTATATTTACATACACATTTTCAGTGAGCTGTATGTAAGATTTCATAAATAGCATCACAAATTGGGCCTAAAGGATAAAACACCCTGGAAATTCTGAAATCGATCAAGACATTTTCATGCTTGCTGGAATAAGCTAGTTTAAACTTTTGCTCTTTCCCAAAGTTTTTAATCTTGGGTCAAATGGTTGTTTTATGAAGCATAAAAATAAGCCGTTTATTCAAGCTAAATGAGTTGCTTTTCCATAAGTTCTTATCATTTGGCATGTTTGTGGCTCCGTTAGCAGTGAAAATCCAGTGATCCTGCATATTGCTGATGTATTGAGGACAAGGGGCTATTAATCCTAACTGAACCTGTCGAGATAAAGCAGAGCTCTGGGGGATTGTGCAGTTTGCTCCTAAAACTAGAAATTTATTGTTATAGCAATGACTGCTCCACATGAATCTATCTCCACATTACTTTGAAAGCCAGTTTATGCAGTTGTGCCAACTTTGCAGTCAGTGCACTAAAAGCTAGGACAGTAAAAATACATTTTATCTCCTTAAGTCTCTGAGCAAATATTGAATGCCAAGATAACATTGTCTCTAAAGGTCAGATTCATGATGAGAGATTGTGACACATACACTATGAAGCTCTTTAGTACAATTTGGGGATAAATCACTGCAGTAGCACATGGGGGAATTAGGACAGCAATAATTAATACTGATTAGAATCTATCTGCATTAGTATAAGAACTGAAAATATTACAGGAAAACACCAAACCCCACTGGATACTGTCACCCCATTCAAACAGTTCAAACAAATGTATGTAAAATCAACTTTGTTTGAAAGCAAATGTTGTGTACCTCTTCTGAATGACAGCTGTAGTGTTCACTGATAGTGGACACTTTTGGATAGATTCTATAATAATAATGATAACAATAATATAAATACAAAATTGATTTTAAAAGTTTTGTGAGGACTGGGCTGATACGTTGGCTGCAAAGGGTGTTTGTGAGTCATCTTACTGCTATGTTTTGTGTAGACGAGGCATTATAAGTTGCAATAATGTAACTGAGAGGAAAAAAGGGATTCACCTATATTATTTGGGAGTACTGGTCTGACTTTTGCAGTATTTTTCATCTGCACAAAGCAATACTGAACTAGACTTTTGACATGCTGGTGGAAACCTTGATGTTGAAAATAATGTCCCGGTTACCGGGTCTGCTTTGGCTCAGTTATTCAAATGTCCAAGGTGGGCAAGGACTCTATTACAAATATGATCAGGACCAATAAAAATGCTGCCTGTTTGTTGGGGTTTCTCCCAGTGGACGAGAGGGTTTGTTCCTTGCGCCTCTAGGTCGGGGAACAGGTCCTGACCGTCGTCTGCACTTATGTGCCGAGTGGCGGTTCAGGGTACCCAGCCTTCTTGGAGTCCCTGGGTGGGCTACTGGAGGGTTGTCCACCTGGGGACTCTGTTGTCCTACTGGGAGACTTCAATGCTCACGTGGGCAACAACAGCGAGACCTGGAGGGGCAAGATTGGGAGGAACAGCTTCCCGGATCTAAACCCAAGTGGTGTTTTGTTGTTAGACTTCGATGCAAACCACAGTTTGGCCATAACGAACACCATGTTCGAACCAAATAGTGGACACCAGCGGTGAGGGGAGCCACCAGGCTGAAGAAGGAGTCCTATCAGGCTTGGTTAGCCTGTGGGACTTCAGAGGCAGCTGATTAGGTACCTAAAGGCCAAGCAGAACGCGGCACAGGCAGTGGCTGAAGCAAAAAATCGTGTGTGGGAGAAGTTCGGAGAGGCCATGGAAAAAGACTTTCAGACTGCCTCGAAGAGATTCTGGCAAACCGTCAGGCGACTCAGGAGGGGAAAGCAGTGTTCTATCTGTACTGTGTATAGTGCGGGTTGAGCACTGCTAACTTTGACTGAGAAAATTGTCAAGCGGTGGAAGGAATACATGGAGGACCTCCTTAATCCCACTGGCACCTCTTCCGTGGAGGAAGCAGAGTCTGAGGACAAAGGGGATGACCCGCCAATCTCCAGGGGCGAGGTCACTGAGGCAGTTAAACAACTCCTTGGTGGCAGAGCCCGTGGGGTGGATGAGGTCCACCCTGAGTTCTTGAAGGCTCTGGATATTCTAGGGCGTAAGAGAGATCACAAGAGTTTAATTTAAGAGATAACTAGTACTGATACCTTGAGGTGACTGTTGTGCAAGGTTTTAGAGATTCCCTGGAAACACCCAGAGATTTGGGATTTTAACTGATGAAGGAGATGGCAAGCCATTACCTTTTAACCCAACAAGTTATTGCAAGATTACCTCCCCCATCATCTTCAAGTGAGACTGTCAAGGCTTCACATCTTACTACTTGACTGACAGCACGAGCTGAAACTGACTAGACACTAACCTTTCTGACTGTTAGCTAAACGCACTATAAATCCTTTCAGGAAAAAGTGTCACAACTGAGCAACCATTTTGAAATGCCTCCAAGCACTTATTTTGAAGTATTGTTAGTATTAAACCTTAATGTTAATGGCATAAAAACTGCATGTATAGAATCACCAGTCAAATAAAAATTCCTTTAAAAGTCTGCAGACTTCGCTCAAAAATAAGGAAAAGGTTTTTAAAAGCTTTTCCCCCCTGGAAGTTGTACTTCTACCGCAATCTTTAATGTTGAAGAATTGTCCCATAGATTTCAATTCAAGATTTTCTGAGTGCAATTTGTCTTATAATGGGTCTACAGCAACGAAGGAGGGAAGTTGAAGCTATTATGTTCATTTCCAGCTTCATATTTCTATTCTTAGAGTCTGCTAAAGTAGCTTTGCATGTTTGCATAATTCACATTTAATATGAGTTTGTTTCTCAGCAGGGTTAACACAGAGAAAGATATTCAGATACCTACATTCAATTTACAATAACCAATTAGCTTTATATGGATGCAGACTGTGGGAGAACACAGATGCACTCAAAGAAAACCAATGCAGGTAAGTACATGCAAACTCCACACAGAAGGGTCCAGCTGAGAGCCATGTTGGAAACCAGACACCACCATCCTCCCTGAAAGATGATGAGTTAATTAAAAATGGACAAAGAAGAGAACTGGATCCACATTCTGAGTTAAAGTTCACTATTTGTTGGTATCTGTTAAACTGCTGAGAAAAAGTCAATAAAATGTTATTTTTATGATGAAATGTAGCACCTTTTCTCAGAGTTCACATCTTGTGTAAGTGTTAAGTCACCTGAACATCAATTCAGAAGTCTGGTCCTGGAAAAAGGAGTAGTCCAATTTGTCCTTTTCAAGGGGGTAGTGAGCAATCCCGCTACATGACCCCAGCTTACAAAAAGATCCCTGGACTGGATTTGTTAGCTTGGATACAAGAGCACATGTATTAGATCCTGCTGTAAACATTCGGTGTTGTGCACCATGTAGTATGCCATGGTGTAGGCTGATTTTGCTGTTTATACAGGAATGCAGATTCATTCTGGTGTAATATAATAATGCAATTTTGTTTACATGATTATCTTTCACACTGTTTTTGATTCTTAAAACTATTTGTGATCAGCGTGGTGAGTTATTGTGTACCTCTGAGGCTGGGCCTTCTTTGTTCTGCACGTCTCTATCTGAATCCATGCTCCTTGTCCCTGATACCTCTCACAGTCAATGACTCCATCAAAGGACTGACAAAATACAGACAGGCCCCTCTCCATCACTCTCTGCTCCAATGAAATGAGCTCTGGATCTGTTTGTTCAAGGCGAAGGGGCCTCATGGGCTGTGATGGGACACAACAGTCAGCCTGTCCCCAGGAACAAATGGCTCACAACACACCTCATTTTCTTGTCTTTTTTAGTGTTATTGAGATTTCTTACAGAGAAGGCAGCTATCAATCATTGTCGATGCTGCACACATTTTCTTTAGACCTGTCAGTGTCACAGTCCAAAGTAGTTGCCAGTCCAGTGATTCTCAGTATTTTAACAATAGCTGAAGACTGTCCTCGGAGGGAAAGCAACGTCAGTTGTCTTGAAGAGATCCCAAAAACAACACATTTGCAAACAACTGACATAGTGCTGATGTCATGAAAGCAGAACTGTTACACATAAGACTGCTGTGTTCACATTTTCTTACTGTCAGTCACCTTTTGGTTTTTACAGTATTGCCCTCTATTTCCACTATTTTAATTTACTTTGAATCAATGTTGTTAAATTTGCAATGGAATAAATGACCATCGCTCATAGTGACGAAACCATCCAGCCATAACTTGACTTCCCTCAGCTTTATGGAGATTTTTAGCAGCTTCCAGCTCACAGTTTTACCTTTCCAACCCAAAGCTTTGTTGTTTTAATGCGCTTTCGTTTTTCTTTTCCGCATTGTTTTCAATGTTGTGTCACTAACATAACAATTATCAGGCACACTCACATAACAATTATAGACTGGGGCAATTTTTTGGTGGCAGTTCAGTATGTTTTCCCCACTAACACTTTGACTTTGACATGGAACCACTGACCTTCTGATTAGTAGGTGACCTGCTCTGCTTCCTGAGCCACAGCTGCCCTATTTTATGCCATGTAAGGGCAGGATAGCCTTGACCCCGACCCCAACAAAAAACATGCCTGAAGCAACTCCCTATAAACATGCAACACAGTGGTTTCCATGACGTTAAAGTCACGTAAAGCCCTCAGGAGTTCAAAAAAACTAAAAAGGCAAGTAAAAACTGGATTCACCTTCACGATGTGGACACCAGCAGTACTTCAAATGAATAGTAATGAATCTCCATATCAACCGAGTGTATAATTAAGCATAAATTAGCTCATTTTTATTTTACTCATTTGAATTATTTTCAGGTCCGTCCATAAAATAATTTCACCTTTGTTTCTATTTTCAAACTGTTTTGGTGCTCGTACCTAACAATCCTTAATCATAGCAAGAATCTGTAATCATTTCTGAAGACAAATTATGACATGCTGCCATTAGAGGTTCAGCAAACTTTTGTAGGACTTTCTGGACTTCTGGTAAATGTCACTGAACTAAATGGGCACTCTCCTCCGTTTAGAAGAGCTTATCATTTGTCCAATGCCATCATGTTTTCATCTTCTTATTGCAAAGATGTACGCTTACATAAGTTATTGATGCTCTCCAAATATATGTCGAAAAGCCTTCAGTCTCAGCATGTCATCCTCCTACTGTGAGCTCTCAAACATCTATACACCAACTCAGTAAAGATTTTTCCCTGGTCTGAACCACTTACATTATTCTGTTTGTTTGGCATATTGTGTGCATGGTTGAGCAGTCAGCCTGGAAAAAAAAGGGGAAAAGAAAGAAAAAAACAGCTCCTGCTGTGGTCCAGATAATGGATTATCAACATTTCCCCACAAAGACAGTTATTTCTCACTCGAACAGAATTACCTATAGAGACTCCAATTTGTGGAAGAGGCTGCAACAAAACAAAGTGACTTCAAAAATACTGATAGTGTATTTACCTGCGTTCGGCCGGTTCTCTTGCATTTCATTTCTCTTGGCGAAAATGCAAAATCCACTAATGTTTACTCACGCAATTACAATAGCCACAACTCCAAGCAATCACACTTAAACTGGAAAGTGTGATGTTAATTGCCATTTAAAAGGCTCCCTTTACCTGCTAAATTGCTCGATTGCTTATATTCTCTTTAACAAGATTGGTACTTTGTAGAAGGAGAAATGACTCGACCAGAGATGCTGCTGAAAGAGAAAAGGGCACAATTAGTTTCCCAATCAATTTGCAAAGAAGGGGGGACGAGAGAGATCAATACTCTGATTATGCGTAAGGACGTCATATGCTTACACTGAGATCAAAGCACCAGTGACCTTAGCAGAAGCAAATGGGGATGCATCTATACGTGATCCATAACGTAAATGTGGAGAGGAGAGGTAGATGGTGAGCAGACACATATATAAAGGGATCACATTACAGAACGACATGTAAATGGAGACGTGTTATCTTCACCCAAGAGCCTTTGAAATGATGTTGGCTTTTATTATCTCATTTGTAATCAATAATGTGAAAATTCTCTGTGGAAGTACTTAGAGGTGTCCTTTGGGAGTTTCTGTGTTTGAAAAGCAAACAGGGGAAAAAAAAGAGGGAGTAGTCAGGTTTTATCTGAACGGCTCTGAGCTAATAGCAGCATCAGAGGAGGCTGGGCAGCTGAAAATGGAAGTGAACTTGAAATATATTTTCTGCACCATCAGATTGGATTTGGACTATTAGTGAAAGTTACACAAGTCAAAAATTTACACTTCCTGTCGCAAAAACAGAGTAACCAGTCAAAGGCAGAAAAAGAGATGCAATGATTTGAGTTTAAAGTGCCAGTTTGCCCCAAAGTCAAGTATGTCGGCAGCCATGTCTTTTTTTTCTACAAATCGTTGCCGTTACTGGATAATAAAAAAAATTAAATCCACAATCTTTTGCTGTGAGGAGGAACTATTTTCTTTCAACCAAACTGCTTCCACCATCCAAAGGAAGCATGCATTACGCTTTACATCCTGTTACACCATCACAAGCACAAGCCTGTCGTCACACTTGCTTTTCTACAGTGATACGGTCAGCGAGTGGAGTATTTTTTTGTCCATGATTTGAGCATTACAAGTTGAGTATATTTATTTCCATTACATTCAAGACATGGTAGACATTTGTTCAGCTGATATACCCAAAGCTTGGAAACAAAAACAACATAGACAGATAGATAAGGTGACGGGCCAAAGGAAAAAAATTTCATTAAGGAGTGAAGAAAGAAGAACTTCTGGTCTGTTTTTGTATTTGAGGTCAAAAGACTGAGACAGAGCCCAAAGATTTTGTGTTGTTAAAATGATAAGCAAGAAAACACACATACACACAAAGAAAAATGTGAAAACAGTGTGTGAGTTTTGCACACCCGATAGTTTTAATCAATCAGAGCATCCTGAATGCACCATTTGAAATCAAGTGAGTTTTATTGGTATGAATTATGTTCTGTGTCTGAATGGAAGCCATTGTTCTGTGCCTTTACATAGAATAGGAAGCAGCAGACAGATAAGTAAGCAAGATGAAAGAACAGTGCACCTGGTTGGTCCACGCTCAAACATCTTTGATCCGGTGAGGCAAACATCAAAGACTCTGTTGGGGGCTTTGTGTGGACTCCAGCCTACGAAGCATTCACTGCTTTAAGTGCCAATCTAGCGTAAAGTGCAACTCAACGAGACGAGAGGCTTAAGAACGATGATTTTTCGCTGCCTGAAATTACAACAATTGTGCAATCTCCAAAGCAAAAGTAGGCCTGATGTGATCAATCCACAGATAATAGGAGTGAAATTTCAGTGCAATCACTGTCGGAGGAAACATTTGTGGGAACATAAAAAAAACATCAAGGGTGTATGATGGGTTTACAGTTTGCTGAAGCCCTGTATAAACTAAAAATGGACCCTTCTATAAGAATGTACGCATAGACATTTTCTCATACTGTAAGTCAGTTCCAGCTTTTATCAGCTTTTATTGTTTATGGCTAAATGAGTAACATTCAGAGGAAAGGCTCATCCAGTATCTGTTATAATAATAAGTCTCTTAATCTACTTCCTCAGTACTTTTGTGCATTTGAGCAAAGAGAACCCTCTATGTAAATAAATACCCAAACAAAACATTTAAAAACTGGTTGAAAATTTAGCAAGTTAACTTAATTTTAATTAAACATATATTAAATGATATTGCTACCATCCAAAAATATGGCTCTGTAATGGGACTGAAAGAGACTATCAATGGTACAAGATAGCAACGCTTTTAGGTTTTCCAGTGGCTGATTCAAACAAAGAGCAAGGTGCCACAGGAGAAGGAGCATCTTTTCAATTACTACTCAGTGCTGGAGAGAGGAACAACATGCCAGAGCTAAGGGTTTCAGATAAGTCTCAAAACACAGGTTCAAAAAAGCTTGTGTTCAGTAGATGGGTGCCAATTCAAAAAAAGTAAACAGATATAAGCACAGATTGACTTGGACACCAAACAGCTCCCACAGAAGGCTTTAATTAGTTGTGTATTGTTTTGATTAAAAAGTGCCTGAGGAAATTCTAAATGAAAGTGAGACCTGCTATCACATGAGCAAGCACATTTTACTATTCACATAGGAGGGCAGGAAACCAGCTAAAACTATATATAAGCAGGCACATATTAAAAATATATGAAAAAGATATAAAAAGATGAAATAGGGAGATGAGGGCTGGACAAGCACTTACAGTCATGTGAAAAAGAAAGTCTCCATATGAATCTATGCAGTCCTGTGAAAAACTAAGTACACTCTTACTGTTTCCAGAGGGATTAAGAGGGTAAGTAGCAGCTAGGTGCTGATAATTGGATTTATTTGATTACTTGATCAACAGGTGTGACCACTTGTATAAAAGCAGAAGCAGAAGCTCGCTGGTCAGACTTCAACCTGACGGAAATGCTGGACAGGACCTTAAGAGAGCTGTGCATAAACAAATAACCACAAACATCAATGAACCGTTGTAAAGAAAGATGTTGTAAAGATGAGTGGGCCAAAGTTCCTCCACAATAATATAACAGACTGATAAAGTCATATAGACAATGATTACTTCTAGCAGTTATTTCTGCTAAAAAAGCTTCTATAAGCTACTTAATCATGGGGCATGCTTAGATTTTCACAGGACAGCACAGAGTCCTATGAAAACTTTCAGTTTCACTTCACTGTTTGAAATGTATGAAGCTACAGGCAGGTGTAGTCAGGCTGTTGGTAGGTGTAAACACTTCAAGCTCTTCCAATTATTATAGATATGCTTTTAGAATATGCTTCATGTATACTTTTAGAAGATTTTACTTCAATCTCACATGTTAAACTTTGGACTAAACATGGTGAGGGGACCGTACTTTTCCCTGAAATTCCCTCCACAGAGGGAATAACGATATAAAAATAATATATTTTTTAAGCCAAAGAGAGACCGTGCAGCTTCATTTGCCAATCTCCTCAAGTCTGATTAAGACAAACAACAAACAAATGAAAAAAACTTTGAGAACTTTGATGGAAGAATAAAAATGTAAACTGATTAGAATAAAAATTCACATCAGTACACATCAGTACCATGAAATAACCTGCCAGGAACAACAGTGATACAACAAGCAGGTAAATGTCCAGGGCAAGAAAAATGTCGGCGTGCTCTTTAAAATGAAACAAGACTCAGCCTGAAGAAGTGAATCATCAATACCTTACCTTGTTTACGTTCCCCTCCAATTCCCTCCACACAGGGAACCTTTTAATAACAATATTTAAAAAAAACAAAGCTGGAGAAAAACCGTGCACCTTTTTCAGGTGCCAATCTCATCAAGTCTGATTAAGACAGCTGCAGAAAAACAGCACAAAAACCTTGAGAACTATGATGAAAGCGTAAGGGTATATGCACATCAGTACAAACCATAAAATAACCCACCAGGAGCATCAGGTAACGTAGAGGGCAAAAAAAATTTCAGTCTGAAATGTCGTCTTTTGAAAACTATAAAACAGGACATGCTTAAACATAAACGACTGGCTCTGTTTCCCAGTGCAGTTTTTTCCAGAGAAACAGATGTACCTGTAGCAGCTTGAGCCTTTTTATTGTGCAGTGAGCAGCTGCCCATATGAGAGACAGATGTGGTTTATCAAAAGAAGCACGGTGAATCAGAGCAGACTGGAAAGATGTTTAAGCGGAAATGTTGCTATTTTTTAAGAGAATTTTTCTAAGTGTTAACATTCACGTCTGCAAAGTTCTTATCCTAAAATTAAATCCATACAAATAGATGAGAATAGAGCTGTTTTTTGTGCACTTTCCAGCAACTGCATCTATTCACGGCATTAGCGTGACCACTGAGCAGACAATGAGGTACCTGAAGTTTATCTCGCCCGTTCTTTTTTAATTTACTCACATGGTTTTGTTCAATTTGTTTGTAATTTTTCATTGTTTTCCTACCACTGTGATTTAATTAGCTGTAGGATAACAATAAGCTGGTTATTTCAGGGATTGGCTGGTACACAAGCAGTGTTGGGAGAGAAGTTTGACTAGATGTAATTAAAGTAGCAAATATGCATTGAATTTTACATTCCTCTCATGGCTGTTCAACTAAATTCAAATTTAAATTGTGTTAATATTTTAGCATTTTTGCTGTCTTGTTGACCCTGGAAGCATTGTTAATTAGTGTTACACATGCCATTACTGCCTACAAGAAAAGAATGATTCAGCCAATTATAAAGATAGATTCATATTGTATGTACATAGTGCAAATGAGAAACCATGTCCTTAAGTGATGAAGATGGAGAGCCTAATCATGCATATTGTATATAATAAGTAAAATCAATATTGTGGTCCTAAAACTGTAAGAAATTGATCAGACAATGGGGTAGAAGGCCTGATTTTACATATAAGTCTGACAAGAGCTGAAACAATCTTTTCTTTCTTTTTTTTTTTACTTGAAATCAAAGGACATGAGTCTGTACTTTCACAGCTTGTGAATACTTGTGAAAAGCCTGAACCATTTCACATGCTGTGAAAGATAAAACAGATAAACAGACAGACAAAAAACTATTTAAGGAAATGGTATGGAAATTATCAAGAGGTTCAAGCAGATTTCTCACAAAAGATTTTTTTTGTTTCATGGTTGGTGGGGGAAAAAAAACTTTAAAGCTACTTTTGACACCTATTACAAGATCTTAAATGTATTAAATATACTTACTTACATACTATATACTTACATACTTTTAAAATAAAGTATGTGCGAATCTCATTCGACGGGTATTGCTGAAAATCCAAGGAAGTGTAGTGCTTTGTGCCTGAAGCTGTTCGGATGAACAGCCTGGGGTAGCTATAGGGATACACCCAATAAAGGTTAGACTTTTTTCTGCCATAGAAAAATACCAGTAATGCTTCTGTCTCCTGATTGGATGGCATGCTTAGTTGCCCATAGCTTACACCATTGTTTTCTTGCTTTGTGTAGCTATGAAACAAACAGAGACAATTGTACCTCACAAAATTAGTGTGGTAATTGTGATTTTGCTGCAGCAGAGTGGAGAAAGAGGCGTAGGAGACAGACTATTATGAGCTCATCCTGTGAGTTGAACAGAACAAACCACAGTAAAACAGGATGCTTTTACATCTTTGTATATTCACCTTATTTATTTGTTTTTATTATGGATTATGTACAAAAAGCAAGCATCAATTCAAAGAAAGGAGGAACTATCAAGAAACCAGCCACTGGATTGTTATTCTACATTCGCAATGTCTGCCGGCCTCTGTCCTGCTATTATTCCAGATATTTTTTGACTAGCTTTGGACTCCTAAAATTTCTCTTGTGACCACTTTTCTCAGGTCATTTGTATTCAGCACCTAACATCAAGGGCTCATGGGATAAGGTGTTCTTTAAAGGCCACTGTGAATTGAATGAAAGGATGGATTTTCAGTGATCATATAAATGTCTCTTTCACTTTTGCTTCATGAACTTTGGGTTATAATGAAAGTGTGAATGAAAGTTATCAGCTATTTTCCAAATAAGCCCATATACAATACTCTGCAAAAGTCTTTAGCCATCTCTAATTTATGTTTTGCTTTCAAAGAGTCAGACTTTCTTGTAATGCTTAAGTGGTGTTGAGAACTAATTCTCAAGGCTCTCTGAAGGTCTTTCAAAGCTTTTCTTCTGACTTATTTTTTACTCATTTTTGGTCCAGTCCTTGCACCTGACCTTTTTCAAATGATTTTTTTAACCACTTAACACTGAGCAATGAATCATTCAAGCATAAAAAGGCAGTGTTGTGTCTACGTATAACAGACATTTTAGCAAAACAATAGTTTTAATGTGTAGTCACTTGCGTCTTTGTTACAAAAACACATCATTTTTAAACGTTTTGGAGCCTTCTGCAGAACACAGTGCAGGGTCTGTCGTGGTTTGGGGCTGTACTTTGGCCACTAGTTTTGGGGATCTTGTCAAAAGTGGTGGACTTACGAACACAGAAAAGTATAGTCAGATTTTGATCCACCAGCCACCATTTGGATAGAATCTGATTGGCACAGCTTCATTTTTAAGCATGACAGTGATCCCAAACTCCCTGCCAATGCGCCATGTCAAGCACCCATGGGCTGGCCTCCCCCGGAGCCTGGACCTTAATATTACTGAAGAAGTGTGGGATCATCATGATAGAGAATGGAATATAGATAGATAGATAGATAGATAGATAGAA
>VOQK01043831.1:0-28936 GCA_015052645.1 Benitochromis conjunctus
AGTTAGTTCTACAATGATTAGTTATAAAAGAGTTCAGTTAGAAATATAATATACAATTTTATTTAATCTATAATTTTAAAAAAAGCATTGTGGAATAATTTTCAGCTGCCCATTCAAACAAATTTCCCTTTATTCTGTTAATAATTTTAGAAAGACAATTTCCGCCCTGTAGAGGGGCATCACATATATTATGCAGGATGCCACAGAATAGTACATTACCTTTCATCTTTTATCTTTGCGACCAATTTGATTATTCACCTTATTCTTTTCTGGGATTTTTCATCTATGTACGCTGATGAAAATGTTTTGTGTGGCAAAAAAAACAAAACGTTGTTGTTCATCTGTTCTGACTGGGTGTACTTCAAATACAGAGTTTCAGATGGAGATGCATTTTAGTTCAAGATGGTCAAGCTGATGATGTAATTCAGTCATGGACGCTAACACTGAAAGCTTACCAGAGCAGCCTTCACACTATTCGCACCGCACACCACTGTGCCACAAGAAGTGTCAAGTCTCTGAGAGTTGTCACATCATTTGAACCTGCCAGCTGCTGACAGTTCAGACTATAAATGAATTTGTATTTCTGCACAAAAAATCTCACACCTCCTTTAAGGTGTAAAGAGTGACTTGAAAATGAAATGCATAAAGGCATGTACGCTGAACGTTCTTTAGTGCACATTTTCTGTTTTCTGGGACACACAAACACACACTTAATGTCCATCATTACAAAACTGCTATATGTAGGAATTATGACAATACAACTAAAGTGTTTTTGAGATATCAGATATCTGAAAATCAACAATTTTCTTGCGCACAAATCACATAACAAAGACACAAAAATGCCCTAAAAAATAATCGCGTGTGTGATTTGAACTTAAAAGCTGTCGCCAACGGTAAGCACAGAAAAGCACAGAAAACTGTGGACTTAAAAAGGCAGGATGCAGACAACAAAGACCAGCTTGAAGGGACAGAGTCAGAGGATTTGAAATGAGGTGGCCTGAAGTGAAAATAGCGAGCAGGCATTTAGAGTTAACCGAGGAGCAGATTCCAAGGTAAACAGAGCCTTGTTTCCAGGTGAGTTGACTTGGAGAGACAGGTCTGACCGACACACAAGAGAGAGTCGGAACATAAGGGCGAGCCAGAGCACGAAACCTTCTGAAAGTGCTGCCACTATTGCTACTGTAATGTTCTGGTGGCGAGTGGGTGGATGAGCCGGTCCTGAAAAACAGCAGGTGAGTGATTAGATGATGAGGAGCAGATAATAATAATAATAATGTATACTTTATTGATCCCGTAGGAAATTAGTCTCTGCATTTAACCCATTCACACTCAGTGAAGCCAGTGAAGCAGTGGGCAGCCACCAATCTGGCGCCCGGGGAGCAGTATGTGGGGGATGGTACGGTGCTCAAGGGTACCTCAGGGTAGCCGTTGGGTGGATTCGAACCGTCGACCTTCCGATCCAGGGGCGAGCACTCTACCTACTGAGCCACCCCGCCCCCAAATGTGTCGGTCGGTAATGCAGCAGAGCTGGTAAATGGGTTAGGACCCTCAGAGGACCTCACAATCTATCCACTCACACACACACACACCAGGTACAGAGAAACAAAGAAAGAAACATTTTTAGTCACAATTTAAAATACAGCCACCGACTATTTACCTAGAAATGCTTAAAGCTCTGAACACTGGAATAAGATTGTTTATTTTTTTTAAATGTATTTTACAGGAAACGAGATAGAGATGATACTGTCAGTAATTTTAAATACTGCCCAAGTCATTTTAAGTATTGTGTAATTTCTTGGTAATTTTGTGAGTAAATAAATGATATTTACTCACTCTGTACAACTCTTCAGAGCAGGGGCGGTATTATGGAGTGGATTCATCTTCCCTAGTAAAACATGGCTTAGTATTTGGTACCTTAAATTATTCAAATATGTAATGCTATTTGTCGGTAAATAGCATGTCATTGTAATTTGGTATCAAACACATTAAAATTCCATTTAATTACAGAGGAGTTACGTTGTTTTTTTGCTTTTTTAGAAATACCACCTAAATATCTCATTATTGAATCAAGGCAAACATAGGCCTGTATGAGTTCTCTCTCTCTCTCGTTATATATATATAACTGGGCTCACACTGTACTTGGCCAAGTACCACTGTGGAGTTGTGTGAGTTGTGAGTCATCAGGATTGACACTGGCTATCGGCCAAGGATCGCACGTCCTTGTTTCTCACACTGGCAATGACGCATACAGCTCTGTGTGTAACACTGACAGAAAAAGTCAAAGCTAGCTAAATGCATACATGTCTACAGGGGAACAGCTGACTGACTTTGTCCTGATTCTCTGAGGGAAGCTGCAGCCTCCGTGGCAGATGTGTGTGTCGGACAGGCAGGATATGAATATAGACAGCTGAAGTTTTACAAAAAAGAAAGTTGTGACTGTTATCTATATTTTTGTGTCTGCGCTTAAAGGTAGAACTGCACTTTACGATTTTTTAGTTTAAAATGGAACGGCTCTGTATCTTTTCTGACAGACGTCCCAGGATCTGACATGGCAGTATATCACAATCGCACACAAACACAAATGTGCACACACACACGCACTTCTGTCTTGCTGCTAAGGTGATGTGACACTTGTAAACATATCAAACCAAAGCCTTCAATCTGTCACTCTGCTTATTGCGTGGAAAATGTGCTCAGAAAGTAAACAGTTGTTTGACAAAGCTAAATATAAGCAGCTGCGCCTATAATGTTGACGTCGGCGTCATTCATCATGTTCCCTGCATGGTCACAGTTAAACAGAAAGAAGCTAAAAGGCGATAACTGTTGAATTTTGAGAAAAGGAGTGCTGTATGTTTAAGAGATTCATTAATATATTTGTGAATGAATAATAAATGAGTACTAGTATATGAATGGGGTCATCTATGCAGCCACAGAGAATCTTTTACTCAAGATTCCCTCAGGTAAAGGCAGCGTTACAGACTCATGCAGATATTTTCAGAGAAAGAAGTGAAAATCCACAGAGACTACCCACTCACTTCAAACAGCTATGTCCGTGAAATATGGAAGTCAAACAAAAGACTAGGAAAATAAAAATGCAGCAACAAAAAGAAGAAGATGATTTATTAAAAGTATGAGTTGTTGTTTTGTGAATATATTACCATTACCTCTTAGTTATTTTATACAGGCTGATTTTTTTTTTAAGTAAGATAAAGTTCCAAAACATGGTCCATAATTCTGATCTAGTTTTGAAAATGCCCCCTTCAAGGTCACCTCACTGTGCACCTCTGGACCACGTCCAGCATGACCAGGGAAAGTCCTGTTATAAGCACTTGTGTGTTTACACCGCAGATTGTAAAATCCTGGAGGGAGGCGGAAAAAAATAATTCCTTGCCACTGCTAATGAAATCCAGATTTCCAGCAACAACTAGACACCACACAGAGGTTTTTGGCACAAAAAGGCCACAGGGCGCTTGTGATTGTTCAATCCACTTACGCGTTCTCACATGTTTGTGAAAACAGCCACTCTGAAAGCGCTACAGCCCAAGGAGGCTACTTTGAGAGGGAGATCAGCCAAACCGTAATTAGGTGTCAGCCTTTTTTACCATCGGAGAAAATACATTTGCTGAGTTTTTGCACCAGTGGGTAGTCCTGGTAGACAATGTAACCAGGATGAAAAAATAAAGAAAGCTGCCCATATTAATAGATGTGAATGACACACTTAAACAGAGGAGCATTGCAATGAGCAGCTGATGCTAAGGCTTGTCCCGGCACTTCGTGGCATGGTTTGGTGTTGTTTCAGCTTCTCAGCTTTTCTACCTAATGATGAACAAAGATGCACCGACTGCTTTACGAGCAGCTGTACCCGTCCTATAGGAGTGAACTGCAGCTAAGCTCAAGCATGAATGGTTATGGTTATAGTTTATACAAGTAATGAAAAATGTACTGACTACAACTGCAGCCGAACTCAAAGGAACAAAATGTGCACAAAAATGCTCCGTAGAATTATTTTCTTTTAGTTGATACCAAGAAAAATAAAATATCACCAGACCTAATCTTAATTATTATAATGTGCACAAATGTTTGTGAGTGGACTGTGTTTTATTGTCGTGTTTACAGTCCAGTATTGGACAGGAGGTGCTCCTGACGCCACCTGTTCTGAACTAGCAGCTCACATAGGCAGGTAGTCGAATGATTAAAGACCCAAACTGCCATTTACTCCTCCCAGACTCTGCATTTCACCTACTGCAGGGCAAGGCTATCGCCTTTAATACACTTCCTTCCCTCTGGATGACTATCTGACTTCCTGCCTTTTTGTCAATGTCACTTTAATGGCTCTCATCCCATTCGTCAGGCTCCCTTCTTCCCCTCTACTACTCCTCTGAGTACACCATCCCTGCATACCCTCATATCTGGCATCTCCTTGAGGAAGAACTCACGGAGTTTTATTCATGTTTCGCTGCAGGAAGGTGCACTTTGAGTATTACTTCGGGGGTAAGTGCTCTGTTTCATGATGCACTGATGAGGGCATCTCAGTCCTGAATTCATCTCTTGCTAACAGGACTCCAAAGACAACTGAGCACATTGACCACAAGACACAAGTTCTAGCAAAACCACCAGAAGAGCTTGTGAGGCAAAGGCAAACATACTTGTCTCAACCAAGCAATCACAATATTAGTCCTTCAGATCCATATACGCAACCTCGTCTTTGTGTCTCTGTTAATTTATTGGATTTTCGTGCGACTCTTTCAGAGGGCATCAATCAATAAATTGGATTGGGCCCAAGGTGAATTCACATATTTCATGCAAGCTCTGCTTCTAATTAGGTGGTTAATTGAGCTTTGTTCCATTGAATTATAGGACATGACAAGGCTTCCATTTAATTAACCCAGCCGCGCTGTTAATATAGTAACGGAGACAGATAGGACACTTGCTGTTGTTTCATATGCAGCTCGATCCATTTACGCGTCTATTCATGGAAGCAGGGTAACACTTAAAATCATCACAGCTACTTTTTAAGAAATGACTTTTTCAACCAGTGTGCAGCATTTCAGAATTATTAATGACTCATTTCTACATTTTTTTTTATAGTGAGTGTAGTGTATCTTTATGTAACGATACCCAAGGAAGCCTTTTAGGTCTAAAAAAGAAATTCTATACATTCACATACAATGCAAATATGTGATGCTCGTAGTCAACATCCCGGCATATCACATGGAAAGATGCGACTCCAGCACATTGTTCAGCTAAATTGCCAGAGTGCTCCTCTAAAAATAGGGCACACAACTGAGCGCTCTGGGGGATGTGTCACATGGCAGGAAAAATAAAACATAATAAAAAATATGGGCTTTCACTGAAAAGCACAGATTCTTCTAAAGCTCTAGAAGAGGGATGATGTAAACAGTGAGCTAAACAGAGAAACAAATTTCCAAAATGTGGGGAGAAAAAAAAACAGATCTAAAACTCTCCTCTTACCCTTCATATGCAGGATTTAAGAGGACAGAGGCATCCCACCGAGTTGCCCGGGGGGGCGTTGCAGGTTCAGCGTAATTTAAGTTTTCAATTTCCTGCAAAAATTAGATTTTTTCAAAGCCACGAGACAGCGCAGAGCAGGAGTGATCTTTTTCTCTCTCCGAGTCAATGGGAATCAAAGGAATGCTTAATGACGACTTCAAGAGCGGAGCTGGGCTCCACACGGCAACTAATTTAATAATCACTGTTTATTTCTGGAAAGAGTCTAAGAAACAGACTATCCTAGGATGGGATGTGTCCTATAAACAACACGTCTAAGGAAGCGCTTTGAACATCACTGTGGAAAAAAACGTAAATGGCAGCAGTGTTCCCGACACTACATGAAGACACGGCGAGAGAGGAAATGACAGTGGACCAGCCCACTGAGGATGCATCAGTCAACTCAAAGCTTGAATCAGCCCCTCGAGAGACAGGACAACACAGACTCACAGACTCCAGTGTTGAAACTTTAGTTGTATCTTATGAAAAATGGTTTATGTGTACAACAGAGCTCATTTTTTCACAGTCTAGAGAAATACACTCAGACCCGATGACTCAAAAGCCCAACAAAAGTTCAAGTTTTTATTTAAAATAGTATTTATCTACAAGAGGCCAATGAACTTTGCTCTCTTCTTTTTCCCCTTCCCCTAACCCTGCAGATTTCTGCCCCTCACTGGTTCTGCTGGAGGTTTCTTCCTGTTAAAAGGGAGTTTTCGTTCCCACTGTCGCCAAGTGCTTGCTCATAGGGGGTTGTTTTACTGTTGGAGCTTTTTGTGTTATTGTAGGATATTTTCCTTACAGTATAAAGAGCCTTGTGTTGACTGTTGCTGTGGCTTGGTACTATATAAATAAAACCTAATTAAAGTGAATTGAACTGTGTGTTTCATAGTTTTGTGTTTTGTCACTTTTAAATCTTGGGTTCTTTTTTTTGATTGGTTCTCATGTTTGTGTCGTTTCCTTCTAACGCTTCACTAAACCCGTTGCAAGCCAGGTAATCACGCTGCCCAGAAGCACAGTGCCTCCCTCTGTAATATGCCATGTAGTCTTTGATCTTTGTGTAGTTTGTGCATTATTGTAGGTCTTTACTTTACAAAATAAACTGCCTTAAGGTGACTTTTGAATTTCAAATTGAATTGGATAGAATATTTAAGCCTTTCAGCAAAGTATCGTGTCGCTTCTGTTTCCAGTGTGGGGGCTTTTTGGGTAGGCATACCACCGTGTGTACCCTTCCTCCTGTTCATTTCCAGCTCCTCTGCTGTTTCTCTGTTATTCTCTGTGTCTGCAGTGGGGCTTTGTTAGTGTTTTTCACAGCCTGTTTGTTCTCGCTTTGTTGTTCGGAGATGTGTTTCTTTTTTTTGTCTCTGTACTCATTTTTAGTGATTTATTCATAGATGGAGCGCACTTGTAGAAAAAAGAAAAAGACCACCGTCTCAGAAGAATCAGCGCGTGAAGACAAAAGGGCAGATAAACAAAAACATCTCTCAGACGTGATGCAACATTGTGACACAGCATAGTGGATGTACTTATTTCGGTTTAGATTGTTAACTGCAATACCTGTGTAATATTGAAAAACAGTCATTAATAAAAGGTGCTGACAGCAAACTTTGCAGGAGTGGAATTTAGTTGTGATTTAACCCGCCTAGTGTGGCAGAGGTTCCCGTCCTCCCTGAATAGTGAAAGAGATTAGCATTAATTTAACAGCTTCCACATTTATGTCAAATGTTGTGTTTTTCTTTGCATATTCCTGCGTGATTTTCTTTGCATTGGCTCACCCTGCTGCCCCTGCTTTAGCATACCATAATATTGTTCTTGGCTGATTCCCACCTCCTGGAAAGCAAAGCGGTGTTGATACTGAGAGAAATGACCAGAAGGCGTAACTAAGATCCCTCGCGCAGCCCTCTTCTGTTTGGTGCCGTGCCAGAAACCGGCGCACTGTGATATCCAACATCAAGGCCAGACATTTCACTGCGAGAGAGATGGGGGGGGGGGCAGTAGGAGAGGTGGTGGGGGAGATATAGAGCAGAGATTCCCTGCATCCTCTGGAGGCTTGAGTGTGTGTGTGGTGAGTACAGCACGAGATAAAGGAAAAGCTCGCTGTGAGACCTGATGTGCATCAGTAGTCAGCGTTTCCGTGCTGAAGACTTTATCAAAGGAAATGGGGTTTTTTTCTTTTTTTCACCGCAGAGAATGTCAGTTTATGTAGCATAGTTGTTGCTAACAGACAAATGTATCTGGACTGCCACTGTCAATGCTTAAACATAAGCTGTCTCCATTAGTACTGCCATCGTACTTTTATACAGGTTTAGATCCATGAATTTATCGCACTGACAAAAAAGAAACAAAGAACTGACAGCCCTGCTCAGTAATGCACATTTAATCCCTTAAAATGCTGGCCTTTTTCCTTCAGCTCTGCCTTAATTGGGTTTGGTCTATATTGTCATGACAGCATCACACATTTGATGCACATCCATGATGGGAAGCAAAAGTGCTTTATTGGAGTGAAGTCATTGTTTGTTTGAAAGGATCTGAGATTTTTGACACACTATTCTGCTGGAAGCAGCTGTCAGAAGATGGGTGCACTGGGGTTCAGATGGCCGTGGTCACCAACAACAGTCAGGTAGGCTGTGGTGTTTTTACAATGCTCAGTTGATACTGAGGAGCACAAAGTGTGCCAGGAAAATATCCTCCTTACCATTGCGCTTCAACCAGCCTGAACCACTGATAAAGCAGGATGGAGTCATGCTTACAAATGATTTATACCACATTTTGATCACCAGTACCTTCCAAATGTTGCATAAGAGAATCAAGACTCATCAGACCAGACAAGGTTTCTCCAATCTTCTGTTGTCCAAATTTGATGAGTCTGCGCCTCAGTTTCCTGTGTGTATCTGACAGCACTGACACTGAGTGTGGTCTTCTCCTGCTGTAGCTCATCTGCTTCAAGCTGTTGCATGTGTTGTGCAACACACAATGCACAACATTGCTCTTTCCATACCTTGGTAGAACATCAACATTTTGAAGCAGTCTGTCATCTGGCATGACCAAAGTGTTTTTGCCCAGAACTGCCGCACAGTCGATATTTCTTTGTAAACCCCAGAGATGGTTATGCAAAATCCCAGTAGATCAGCAGTTTCTGAAAATGTGCTCACCTAGCACATGCAGCTCTAAATGCTGCCATGTGATGGCTTTGGTACTGAGCAGGTGAACACATGTATCTAATAAAGTGGTCGGTAAGTGGATCTTAATCCATATTCAATACAGTACCTTTGAAATACTCTCTAACCCAGCTGACTCTGAACAAAGGGACATATTTGCAAAGCCTTTGTGTGGCTAGCTAGCACAGTGAACAGTGTCTTGAGATTTCTCAAGGACTCCTATTATCTGGCAAAGCTGTCAAATAAGTGGGCATCACTCTTTCCTCATACTCCATGTTGCACCTCGAGCACACCTCTGCGTGGGCAATGGACTACAGCTGTGAGTCAAAATAGTACTCTGGCTTCTCAGAATCCTGTGCCGCTTCATCTTTCCTGCCTCCAAGATATCTTCAGAGAGGCGTTGGCGTCAGCACGGCTAATTGAGCCGGGAATGTATTGTTAGAGAGTGCTAATGCTAGCCATAAATGGACTCTGTCCAGCCTCCAGGGGCAACAGAGGAAAAGGAAATTTAGAAGTTCGAGTAGTTCAACTACAGAAAAAATGCTTTAAAATAATTGGTTTCTAAGGTGGTACTCTGAAGAGAAAATGTGAGTCAAGCAGATTAGCTTAGCTGGCCTTGCACTAGCTGCAATAGAAGCACATATATTTGTCTTTACTGTTTATTTTGTGTAAGTATGAGCTTCCTAGGAGACTGTCCTAATCCAGAAAAACACCCCATAGATCTTTGGTGCATTTTTTCTACTGGAATATTTGCAAAGAAGCTGAAGTCACAGGGAACCAAATATAGTCAAGTAGGGAGTGTGGTGAGCAAAAGGCCACTGCAATTGTTAGGCAACAGTGGACTTATTATATTACATGTGCTATAGAGACTAACCATGTCACTGTTTCTGACTAAAACTGTATTTTTCTGCCAATTTGATCTTTGAAGTTGACACGAATATTTAAATTTAAAACCCTTGTGCGTTCTCTTCTTTCGAAGGCATTATTTGTGCCACAGTGTGCTCTCTGTGGAGCCTCGTAAAAGTGGGCATACTGATAACCACAGAGGAGCTAGATGATATTTATTCTATAGTGACAGATGCCAAAAGGGCCATAGTGGCCCTGTGACTTGAATTAGGGAGATGTCTGAGGTTAAGTCAGCATTGATTTATTAATGTACGTATATATGTTTATGTTTAAAAAAATGGCCCCACACTTACATTAGCAACACCTTTGTTGATTTTAAATGCATCTTATTAAAATGAAATGTAATTTTGAGATAACCCAGGCAGCTTTCTTGTTGATACTTGGTAATACACAGACATACAACACTAGAAACTGCTACAAATACCTGGCCATGGAACATTTTCTTATTGATCCATCCATCAACTCTATTTTGAAGAGTTTCTGAGTTCCTAACTCTTTTCTCAATGGCTGAGCCCCCCCCACACACACACACACTTTGAGGAAACCTATTTTTGTTGGTTGGTTCATTCTAATTGTATCTCATTCCTTCTACCACCGGTTGGATCGCTAACTTTTACATCAATGCCATTGCCTTTTGGGATTTGGGGAGTAAAATGTCTAATTTTCTGTGTTTTCAGTGTGCATGATCGCTAATTTCAGCGGATTCCTCAGGTTTATTTTTCCTTGCTTTCATGTCACCGTGGCCTTCCTGGGGACGAGAGGGAGAAGCCTCTCTTCAGCCTGCCGCACACACCTGCATCTGTCCCATCTGTCCACCCCGAGACATGATGGGAGAACAGGAAACTGAAGAGCCTTTTAAACATTTATGACAAAGCGACACACCAGCACTCAGCCTCTTTGTGAAATTTCATCTGACATTACTCTCTAACTGATCCTTAAGCAACCTCTGTTGCACTGGCCTTTACTAGAGAGTGTAGTTCCCCCGCCTGGCGCCAGCACTGCCAGCCCAGATTAAACATTTGATTCGTTGCCACGCAGAAAAAAGAGAAAAAGAACTTCAAACTCTCACAAAACTGCAAGGCACTTTGATTAAAAGCACCCGCCAAATGGCAGCATGCAACCTTATATCCACGCTAAAGAGCAACCAGTGCATTGCATATTTACTTCCTAAAAAATTTAATGTTTCCTTAATTTGGTTTCACAGCTTGTCTCACAGCTCCAGATTGCCATTGCCTCCATATGCTGAGTTTGGGCATCTTGGCAACTGCAAGAGTTAACATGCATGAGATGAGTGTATATATGTGGCTGCTGCTTATAGTTTCTATGCATGCACGCAGGCGTGTATATGTGCGTCCATTTAAAATGCTGGTGGTGGCGGGTGCTCGGGCCGACAGAGCTGATTTCACCTCGGAGGCAGCTCAGCCAGTCAGAGAGGCAGAGAACAGGGACGAGCAGAAGGAGAGAGAGGTAAGGAGGAAGGCAGTGAGAGTGAAAAAGAGGAGTTTGACTCCAGGCAACAGATGCCCAATTAGCATATCCCCATAATTAGGATGATGTGGAAGGATGAAGATAAAGATGTAAGGGCACAGCTGTTGTTGTCCGTCTCAGGCAGCGTGGAGCCGTCTGAATATTCATGTGACATTTTTATGATTTTTCAATTTCTTGCTGCATATGATGATAGTGCTCTGTTGTGCACCAATTACACAACCTTGGTGCTTATGTTCATTAAAAATGAAGGGGTGGGGGGGTCTTATTAGTACAAAACTGGAAGTTGCCACCAGTGTTGTGTAGTGCTGTGGAAAAATGTTGGTATCAACCCAATGCCAAATATATACAGGGCCATTATAAAGGCAGCCTATGTAGGGGAGAGCAGCGTTTCATGACTTATGAGATGAATCATCACCAGTTTCCAAATTCTGAACGGATTTTAACGACCATTAAATCACTGTGATTTTTACTTTCCACAATAATTAGTTAACACACCTTTTCATGTATTTTGAAACTGTTTTTTTTGGAGACCTGGAATGTAAACGTGTCCATCTCTAAAGCACTTTGGGTCAATTTCTGTTGTTTAAATGTGATATAGGCCATAAGTGTTGCTTTTTTCTAAAAATTAAAGGACTGTAATTAAGGACTAATTTTTTTCCTCCAACATGAAACAGTGGGTCTCTTCGGTTCGTGCAGCGCTCTTAAGACCCTCTGATGGATCTCAATCAGGGGAACACATTCTGAACTTAGAGGACAACAACAAAGTATCAATCCTATTGCCCTAGTATAATCCGATACCAATACCAGCATTGGGCCAGTCAATCTAAATATTGACTGGCCCACCTCTAGTGTTAAGTTGCTGTACCAGAGGTGTGCAATAATCAAACACCAAAGACGTCTGTCTGATTATGATTAGCTTTTCTATCATGGCACATAGCATACTGTACCCGCTCTACAGTTGCATGTTTGCATTTTCTACTGTGTGAATCCCCCCTGCATCAGTTTAATATGTGCAAATGTATGCAAATTTATACTGATGTGCCAGAGTTCAAAACATTTGTTATAATGCAGTTAAATGAAATTAGGCTCCAGAGCAGCGAGCGGCTTCCTTTAGCGAACGCAGAGGAGCAGAATGAAGAGTGAAAGGCGCCAACCACGAGCTCCAAATAGATGTCAGCTCAAGAGCAAAGAGTGGAGCGGTGCAGCTCTCCCTCGTCCGTCTTTGTCAGAAACTTCTGCTTCACTAACTCCATCCGGAGCCGCTATCGGGCTTTTTTCTGTGCCCTCATGACGTGGTTTCAGAGGCCTGTTCCTTCAAACTCAAGATGAATTATTCAGATGGCTATCCTATAAATATCAGTCTGTTAAAAGGGGGAGATACCCATCAGAGGGTCTTAAGAGCGCTGCACGGACCGAAGAGACCCACTGTTTCATGTTCCTTAATCTTCTTGCAAGACATAATGTTTTTTGAGAGCCTGCATTTAAAATTCAGCGCATTTAAGTTGAACAAAATCTAAGGCTAAAACAGTAGAGGCTTTCCTCTGTTATTTTTAGAAAGCCATAGTGTATTCATTCAGTGAATTTTAACAGAAGACTGCTGTAATACAAAGAGTTACAAAGCTACCAAAAGCAGGCAGCTTTTACACCGCTCTACACCAGTGAATGCTAACTCAAAGCTAACAATGGCACGTTGGCATGCTCAGTGTGATGCTGCTAACTTCATCAAGCTAAGCAGCTATGGTTAATGTTTACCGTGCTAATTAGCTCAGTTCAGCGTGTTAGCGTGCTGAGATTTGCAGAATAAGGCCAACGGGAATGCTTTTAGGTAAGCAGGTAATTTGGTCATAAACAGAAGTGGTAGGTGGAGAAATGCCTGTAATTAAAGCCCTGAATGAAAAGATAGTGAATCACCAGAGATATTACAATCCATGCTGAAGGGGCCATGTGTGTACTAAATGTCATGCCTGCAGCCAGTTGTTGAGGCAATTCTCTACGACCCTCAAGAAGAACAATGAAGGGACTTTTTTTTACCATTATTAATATTAATTAACTTCATTTATATGGCACCTGTTAGTCCTGCAACATATTGGCGACCTGTCCAGGGTATACCCTGCCTCTCATCTTTTGATAGATTGGCTCCAGCCACCGCCCCTCTGCGACCCTGAATTGGATAAGCAAAAATCAGCTGATGGATGGAAGCTATTATTAAACTTAATTTATCCCAACTGCAACCCTGAATAGGATAAGAAGATGGATGGATGTATGGATGGATTTATAGCACTATTAAAAACAGGTTTACATTATGATTTGTAAGACAATCAAAAGCAGAATATTTAAGGGGGTAGACTAAACACAGAGCCGAACACGAATGTCACACAGAACAGATCAAAAGGTGCCAAAAATATCACGACACATAATGAAAGACAAAAGCAGGAAGCAGACGGTAAACAAGACAACTGAGAGATGACAGCAGTGACATGTAAAAGACGTCACATTTAATGGACATGCATAGAAAGCAAAGGAACTCGTTGATATTGTGAGGCACAAGATTAGTTTTAAACACAGCCTGTTCCCCTATTTGGTCCTATTAAAATAAATGGTTTGCTGTTTTGTCAGTTTTGGAGAAATCCAGAAATCCTTATATATCATAAACACATTTTAGTGCCTTTGGAGTCTTTAGGAACTTTAAAATAAAAGTGGACAGAGTTTGAACTGTGCCAATGTTCACCGGTGATAACGGCACTGCGGAGCGAATGCACTGGGAGAGGTGTGAAAATGATGTGAGTCGTTTTAAGCTCCCATCAGTAGACGAAGACTTAGAGGATGTGAGATTTAAGTGAGGTGTTCTCTCCTCCATCGTCATCATGTGATTAAATAAGGGAATATCATGTGGGCGAACAAAGCAACAAGAAGCTCTGCATATGTAAAATGAAGGGAGGGTGGAAAGATTGAGACTGGGGTCTTTTCTAAAGCAGCGAGTAAGTCTTGAAGAATCACTGGACCTTTTTTGTGGCGGGGGTCTCCTGCTATGCTTGTTTGCTGCAAGCCCATTTAACAGAAACCACAAAGAGAGAGAAGGTGAAATGACACTTCCTCTGCCGGTGGAAAAAAGGAAAGACGGGAGCCTGAGGAGCCTGTCTTCACTTCTGCCCTTCAGAGTGAAGTGCATATTCAGGTCAGCTGGTGCCAAAACAGAGACATGACTCCTAACGCGCTGCTCCATGACACCCAGACAAACCTGAGGAAGCGTTATTTTTTAAACATCTAGTCCCCCTCTGGAGACTCTTGAATATCCACCTCCTGTTTGAAATGATATTTTGATGATGAGGTATGGATCTAATCAGAGAGTTCAGGCAGCCTCAGAAATTGGTGCTGGAAAAGCTCACATGCCATCTGACAGCAGCTCCGGTTTAAAGCCAGAGTTCTGTCGACAGACTCATAAGTGGCACATGATGATAATTAACACACCAATTAGACATCTGCTGTGTTTCCAAGGCTGTCTTGAGAATAATGTGTTTACAATGAAGAGGAGAGATCAAACGAGCTAAGAGGCGCGCATCACCCCCTCCTTAACGGCCAGCGTTGAACGAGAGGACGGTCTCGGGTGAGAAGGGTAGCCTGTGATCGTTGCATAAGTGGAGACCGGGGGAGCTTGTCATATCTGATTAAGTGGAGGGAGACGCAGGGGCCAAATGAGCTGGATGGAGCATCAAGCACCAGGGGCGACACATTACCACATGGTGTCACCACTGATCACATCATATCATCGCTCCCCCTCCATCCCTGACAACTCAATCAATGGCCTAATTGACTGGGACCAGGGCGGCTGTCACAACAGGTTCCAGCGCTCAGGGAATAGTCAGGCCGCACCGCTGATTTATTCTTGGAGTCAGAAATGCTTTAAAGCTCCAGAACTCTTTTCTTTTGTTTTGGGGTTTTTTAAAAGGAAAGAAACCTAATGTCAACCACAAGATGGCACAGTTGGACTATTAAAAAAAATATCAGGCTGCTCACTCTTTTCCGCAGAGGTGTTTCGTAACCTTTGTTTTATCTCACACCATAAAGTTCTTTATACATCAATCACTGCAGAGTGAGGAGATGACACTTTTAAACCTGTAGATGTAAAACCTGTAGATTTACAGCAGTCTTTGTCAAGATCACACTTTTTAAAAAAAGCACATGCACTTCTTTCTTTTTTCTTTTCTTTTCACCTGTTTTTGATTTTTAGGATCAGCAGACCTATACTGACATCAACAGTACAGGTCAGATCCATGCATCAACTCAGTCTCACAGCTTAAAAAACTACCTGTAATCATTTTGTTAATATATCCAAATGTGTTGTTTACTGATGCTTAGATTGTAGACAGTCTGGCTCTGATTGCAGACTAAGCCTAAGTGTGCGTGTGTGTGTTTTCCAGATCTCCTGCTGAGCTGCGGAGAAAGAGTCTGGATTTCCACTAGCTGGCAGTGAAACAGACACAAGGTATTTGATCGACTGAGCCCTTCCTTCGCATCTCCGCCTCCTCCTTAGAAGCTTGATGGGAAGAGAGCTGCCAATGAAGACACGTTCAAGGAAAACCATCTGCCAGGTATTGTATCCGGGTGTGCATACGTTCATCTCTTTAATAATGGCCAAATCACAGACACAAAGGCTCTTACAGGCATCAGTGAATCACTGAACCGAAACCTATTTGCTCAGTTTATATTTTAAGCTTGATATAAATACAAGAATAATTGAAGCTTTTTTTCTACTTGTGTAAAAAATCGTTACACATAAAAATCAGGACAAGCATGCCTTTTCTTTGCCTTAATGAGGGCACTTTTCTACTCAGCCTCCTTGAAAAAGAGTACAAAGTGCTGATAGAGAATATTCAAGCTTCACATTTTGGGGCGGTGCCAATTTTATCTGAAAGTTAGAGGAAAGTAAATGTTATCTGATGATATAAGGAACCAAGAAATTAACTCATTCCTGTTGTGTTGTGTTGTGTTGTGTTGTTGCGCTTTCTGGGATCAAACCAAGTATATTTACTTTTATATAATTTTTATATAAGTTACAATATGACTAGTTGCAACTGTGCAGTTTAGGTAAGAGACCAGCATTTTGTTTAATGGAACTCATTGGGAGGTAAGTTACTGTAAAATAGCTTGTTAGACACTAGTAATTGATGCTGTAGGGTACCTTTGACCTAGTTTTAACCTTGACCTACTGAATGTACACAAACTTTGGTATTGACAAAACAGAATGATTGGTTGCTGGTGTCACACTTGGAGGCAAAACATTAGACATATGTGGGCGCTTATGTGGACTGGTCGCCGCATAGCTATACTGGCTGCTAGGTTCTGGCACCTCAGAGGTCACTCTTTGAAGTTACTGCTTCAAGACCTGCAAGGAGAGGAAAATCCCAATCGAAATGTTGACTCTCCCAGCTGAGTTATAACCAAGTTGCCTCTTTTAATTTTATCCTAGCACTTACTACAGGATTTAATTCAGTTCAATTCAGTTTTATTCATATGGCGCCAAATCAACCTCAAAGTGCTTTATTATTAGGTAAAGACCCTACATTAATACAGAGAAAACTCCAAAAATCACATGACCCCCTCCTATGAGCAAGCACTTAGTGACAGTGGGAAGGTGGGAAGGAAAAACTCCCTTTTAACAGGAAGAAATGTCCAGCAGAGGGGGGGGGGGCACCTGTTGAGGGGAGGCTGACAAGACAAAAGACACACTGTGGAAAATGTGGAAAAGCTGAAGACAGCATTTCAATTTAGGTACGTATATTGAGGTAATAGTAAAATATAACTATAGTAAGTATAATAAGTAATGACATGACTACATCATCATAAGCACTATTATATTAACCCCCCCCCCTGAATATAAATGTATGGGAAAATCCCAAAACAGAAATAAGGCAGCTGTGTGACACTGATATCCTTCCCTTTACATAATGTCTAAACCTGGAAACACGTCAGTCTCACTGTCTTGTTGCGCTGATGCAAGAGCACACAAACCTTAAAGTGTGTGGCGGCAGGAAGGCGCAGGTGCAGGAGGACCTCAAAGAGATGCTGCTTTGATTGTGATTGTGTACATTCAGTTTGAGTGCAGTTATGTCTTTCTCTCTCCTGATTTATTTATTTAGGGGCCTGGCCTTGTTAGCGGGAATATCTGTGCAGACGAGCATAACAGATGGCTGCTAAGTGGTGTCAGTAGGTGACTTTATCTTACCGGATTTGGAACGAGGGACAACAGTCACCTGACTTCCTTCAAAGTAAAAAAGCTTAGTAACTTTTTTGCATTTAGTTTGTACTCTCTTATTTAGTTCAAAAGCTAAAATGTAATTTTAAGGAGAACTGTGCACTCGTACCTGGGTGCCATACACTTGTGAAATTAGCCAAACAGGTTCATGACTAGCAGTCAATGAAGTGTAACTATAATACTGTAGAAACCACTGGATCGTCATAGATTACGCGTTTCTGCAGATAAACAGGGTTCTTTGAATTAATGCACTGCGGCAGTATCTGTGATTCAGATGCTTCATGCTGCCTGCTATCATAACATGTGCAGCTACACTTGTCTGTCAGTGGTTATTAACTCACCAGTAATCGATGAATCCTGGTTTGTTGCCTTTAGCGGTTTGTGATCCTTCATCAGAGTTACTGAAATTTGTAGCATAACAGCAGCAAGATCACGACTGGCAAAGCCGGAGCATTAACTTCATTTCTTTTATGTTGTTTAATGTTTTATTCCTACGCAGAGACAGGATTCATCAAGACCTGACGTTAAATCACAATCTGTATCTTAGCTGTAACACACAATGTCACAGCTCTAGAGCGGCCGCCATCATTAAAGTCTAAATCTAACCTTGAGCAGCTGGAGTTCACCCAGGAGTGGGCATCCCACTTTCTCCTGATAAGAAAATGATGTTGGTCACCCGTTGATAAGTAAACACTAGCCAGTGTCTAACACAAAGAGCCCTGGGTTTTAATCACCAGCATCTGTGGAGGATGGAGATGAGGAAAAAACTCACTACACAGACTTCACGCCTCTATTGACGCGTTGTATAAGAGCACCCGTAAATGTAAACAACATAAAGCATTATTGAGTGACTCTGGATCCACTAAGACAATACGGAGCGCATTAATGATTTTTGGTTAAAGTCTATTTGCTGTGGCTGGCTGGCTACCTCCCTGTTTCCACGGCAGCACGAGAAGCAGCAGAGGTGCATAACGGCACAGCAGCCTGCTTTCACATTCATAGAAATCCTCGCCATTAATTCCTAAGAATGGAGGTGAGTTCCAATGCTGATGAAATATATGAGAGGAGCAGAGGCAATTTCTATCTTAAAGCCGACAGACACCTCCTGCACTTCATTCTGCCTTGGCTGGTTGGGGTGGTGTGGTGAGGTTTAGCGAGGTGATGTAGAGAGAGTGGGTTGATTTTTCCTTTTTTTTTTTTCCCTGCCTGTAAGTCCCCCTGCATCTCAATCACACTGTGAAAACATCAGTCTGACTGAGGCTGTGAGGGAACAGCGAGACGGCTGTAAACAACCACGGCGATTCATGACTGCTGCAAACAAAGCTGAGCTACAGCTTTTCCTCTCTCCTGTTATATTTGTCTTACACCTAAATCCCCTTTACAGTACATCCTCCCTCCTCCCCCCCAAAAAAGCGTGTCATACAAGCGTTGGCAAGTTGAAGCGAGAACATAAATGATTCACTGGCTCGCTGACTCCGAGGGGCCCACGATGCTCTGTGGGCGCTGCAGGAGAGACGCTCAATATGCAGCGCTGGTCGTGCCAGTTGGCAACGGGGAGCCGTCGGCTGGCACCGCTCGCAGCCCTTGTAGGTACTGACATCTTCAACAGGATTGTAACATCCCATATGCCCCCCCCACCTCCCATTCTTCCACCCCCGCTCCTGAATCCAGACGACATCCTCACCGGAGCCTGAAATAAGACTGGGGCTCATACATATTGTGCTCTATCTCCTCTCAACATCTCATTATGCTCTCTGCTGCAGAGAAGAGGGCTTTCACAGCTACACATAAGCCTCGGAAAATAATCAGGCAGCAGCTAAGGCACTTTTCAATCACCCCGGTGCACGACAACCTCTCACTTGTGAATTAAATGTCTCAGCAGAAGCCCCTTTATTTTGCCCCCCGAGATTTCTAATCCCCCTCCTCCAAGTCTTCTCGTTCCTCTTCTTCTTCTGCATCATCTTCATCAGTCGGCGCAGCTGCGGCAGCAACTGTGGCGCTTGCCGCTGCCACCTGTGCTGCGTTCGTCGTCATGAAGATCAGAAGATCACAAGCCTCCGAAATCACTACCTAGAACCCAGATAAACATCAGAGTTTCGCAAGCAACTTTGCAGGCGCTGACAGGTGAAATCCCTGTAAACCCCACCAGCCAACGCAGCAGATTACGTTATCTGTGAGGTGATAAGGGTGCTCTTCTTTTCCGCACATCAGGTGGTGTTTTTTTCTTTTCCTTTTTTTGAAGTGGTCTCTTCATGTGTCAGTCTGTGATAGCTGCTCCTGTAAACAATCTCAGCGTTACGCACATTAAGCGTGCAATCTTCTGCACTGTTAGCTTGTTCTTATCGTGACTGGGGGAAATCTGGGATACTACTGTAAAGGAGGAAGACTTTAGGTGTTTGTAAGCGTTTCATTTGACAGGTGTAAGAGCAGTAGCAGCAAAGATGTAGTTGCAAATGTACACTGTCAGCCCAAGGTTCCCCCTATTGGAGGAGGATTTGAGAGTCACGCTTTGAGCGCTTCACTTTTCCATCTCTACCTCAAACACAAATGGCAAAACTGTCAAACTGTGTTCTTCGGGGCTAAGCAATCCTGTGATGTGAATGCATTTTGGAGGAACTAGTTTGACCTCAGAGTGAATTTCTTTTCCTCTGCTGTGATGTTTGAATTCCAGCAGGAAAACCCCCCCTCAAAAAGACCTACCAATGCACAGGGACGCCCCGAGTGAATGAGTTCATGTTAGCCTAACTCTAGTTTCCTGGATCGCTCATTAGGAGCTTGGCTGAGCACTCAAGGTTTTGTTTGGATGGCTCCCAAATGGAAACACAAGTTTGGAGTCATGCCAGACTGTCAGCCCGGTGCATGAGCAGCAGCGTGAATGATAGTCGGCTGCTTGGATAGAGCGGCCCTGAGGGGGCTGCCTGTGGAACAAAGTTTGTGTTCAAATGAGGAAAGCCCTAATCACTCAGAGCAGCCTGATTGTACTCAAACACTCATTCAAATGTGTCACAAACACACAGCAGGAGAACATAAGTGAGTTTGCAGATATTTTTGTTAAATGCCTGCCTCACACTTAAAGCATTCTCCTGACAGGTGCATAATAGATGATGCAGGTGTAGTTCAACTAAGCAGCTGAAACTGAACTGTGGCAGGTTTAAAAGGAAAATTCTGGTTTGTTTCATGTGGTTATTGTGGTTCTGTGGATCATGCTAACTTTGCTCTGAGCTTCTCCAATCCAGAAAAAAAGGAGGAGTTGCACTCACAGCAAATATTGAGACAACTGGTGCGAAATCCAGCAGGTTTCCACAGATGTGTAAAAGTTTCTTTGTTTACTAGTTGTGGGTGCTTTGGGTGTCCTAAGCATAGCAGTTATGTGTGGTGATACTTGTGTCGGGGTTAATTTGCAAAAACTGAATATCTAATATCTGAATCTTATTGTCCGATCATGCAATCCAGAAATTTACAGACACAAATCTTTGCTTGTGCGTCTCCAGCAGAAGCGTATCACTACGCAGAAAGGAAGCCACAGTCTTACCTCACATATGAAAACAAACCACAAAGCACAAGTGAAACCTCAGTGTGCAGTGATGTGTCAAAAAGTGACTTCCTGCTATTAACGCATTTATCTGTGGGAACCAATTGAAGATATATTTTTCCCTTTAAAAAGAAAATTAGAGCGAATTCAAATGGTTTTCAGGCACAGCGAGTAGGTAACTAATGAAAACAGATCTGTGAAAATAAAGTTAAAGATAAGTTTAGGCAAGAAACCAGTCTTTGGGTACTGGAAACTTTCATATTCTTGTTTTTAATCCACTTGTACTATACTTGTAGCAGGCTTTGGCTACATGCAGAAAAAAATAAACTGTGCGGCGAAAAAGGGCAAACTAAAAATTGACAATGGGTTCATAACATTGCCTTGAATCACATGAAAGTGTTTTCTCATTAGTCTATAAACTGCAAACACTTGTGTTTGGAGATGTTAAAGTTTAACTAGGACAAACCTTTGTTATTTCTATGGGAATGGATATGTGTGTACAGCTTATGACCCATCCAGATAAAAAAAAGCAGGTGTATAAACTGGTAATTAATCTTGTACAGGAATCTGGCAGAAGTCCAGCACATCCCACAGGTGCTCGATTGGACTGAGATCTGGGGAATTTGGAGGTAAATTCAACACCTCAGAGTCACTGGTGTGCTCCTGAAACCATTTTTGCTTTGTGGCAGGGAGCATTATCCTGCTCAAAGAGGCCACAGCCATCAGAGAATACTGTTTCCATGTGTACATGGTCTGCACCAGTGCTTAGGTAGGTGCTATACGTCAAAGTAACATCCACATGGATGTCAGGATCCAAGGTTTCCTAGCAGAACATTACCCAAAGCATCGCACTGCCCCCCGCTGGGTTGCCTTCTCCCCATAGTGCAGTGGTTCCCAACGTGGGGGGCGCGCCCAGAGTCTTTGCAGGGGGGGGACGGTATGAAGAAGAAAAGAATGCTTGGACACTGCTAGCATAATGGACAGGTTTTTGACGGGGCTCGCACACAAACGCAAAGCAAAAGATGAAGCATCGTCTAAATGCTCCGACTTCCTTCCAAGCCAAAGACTAGATAATATGGTGAAACATGTCTTGCCTTTCGCTTCACCTGTACAATGGTGGTGCCAGGTAAGTATCCCCGACAGAATTTGTTTCCCCTGCGTCAGGCGCACGCGCTGGGCTGTCCAAATCACAAACAGTATCCCACGGTTGTTTATGTTTTTAGACCCATTTTGCACAGAGGTATTTTTGGAAAATCTATTGATAACAATGTTGAGTATTCTTACACAGTAACGAGAAAAAAAAAACAACTACACGTGAAATAATTACACCGTAAAGATGGTTTGTTTTTCTGTTATTTAAGGTTATGTCCACATGTACACGGGTATTTTTGAAAAATATCGCCGTCCACACGTAAAAATAAAGTCAAACGCTGTCAAGAACACGCTAAATCCTAACCGTGTAGAAATGTTGGCCAATCAGAAGTCTAGAAGCCTGGGAAGGAAAGAGGAAACAGGGTTTTCTACACCCACAAAAAACGTACTTCTGAAAAATGTTTCTTGAAAGGCAGCTAATTTTGTGTTACTTCATCATTTCAAATGTTAATGGCAGTATTTTTAAATTTGTCTCACTGGCTCCCTTGGCCAGAGTTCATTCAATAATGAAAGAAACTGAAAAGTTTAGGTTAGTCTGAGTGATTCATAATCATAAATCAGTGGCTGGTGTAGACGCACAACTTAGGAATAGACTAAATGCAAACAGCATGTAATTTAAAAAATAAATGTATTTAAAACCGACAACGTCGGCTTCAGGATTTGTTTGTGAGAGCGTCTGTGATGAATGGAGAAGTTCACTGACGCCTCTGTCTGTGTAAATGCAGGGACAGTAACTGTGTGTGAATGTAAGCGTGTAAAACTGCAGATAGTGATTAACAACAACAGTAATATGTTTATATCCACCGTTGTAGAAATTCGTCTCATGTAAACAATAACGTGGCGCACAGCGGGACGTCAAAAAAGGCGCACGCCTTTGACGTTGCGTGCCGAAACCTCAGTTTTCCTCGTCCACACACAAAAACGGACCTTCTGAAAATCTCCACCCTGGCAAAAAAAAAGTTTGGGAACCATTAAGGGTTCAAGGGCTTACTACAGCCCAGCTCCATGCAGAGCCTCTACAAGGCGAGCAGAGGGTTGAAATATCTCATGGCTCATAATGAGGTTTTTAATATTGCACTAGTGATGGTTGGAGTTAATTTTAATCACTTTAGAGATTGGCCCTCCTGCTGCACCATGACCACCAGGACAGCAGTTTCATTTCCTCATTCATAAAGTTGCTATCAAAGCTCCGAGTGTAACAAATCTGAATTCAGCCCCTCCCAGTCCTGTTAGCTCCCCTTTTTCTTTTACTTATCATCTTTTCTCCATCTTTTTAACTCCGTGGACAGTGATGCAGCCGTCAGACTGTGAGGCAGATTCTCTGACTGAAAACATTTACTGTTTATTACTGTAGCAGTGACTGTTTAACCTGCCTTACTTTTCATACTCACAGTACAGTTCAGGGCAGTTTGGACCCAGACAAAGAATTCCCTCATGAGTGTCTTCAACGATATTTTTTTTAAATCTTCAGATTAATTTAGAATGCATTTATAGCCTCTGACTTTATAGTAAATGAATGATTCGTGCTAAATGAATCTTTCAGAGAGCAGGGAGAATTGTGGGAACTTTGCAACACTTGATTTTGGAGACATGACAGGATAACAGCCAAACTGATTTAAATATGTAAAAGTTTAAATGCAAGAACATTTTTAAAACTGTTGGAATTGTTTTTAACTGCGTAAAAATTCCAGCTGTTAAACACTGTCCTCACTTCTATATCATAATATTATTAATAATAATTAGCATTTATAATTCATGCTTATAAAAAGAGCACAAAGCATATTTACTGCAAACTGGGCTGTGCATTGAAAACAGTGGTGGGAGACCTTATATGTGCAGGAGTCATGTGACAGCTCAGGTGCTCTTACGTTACAGGTCAGAGTCCACGTGCACGTTTGCTGATACGAATCTCAGATTCAGACAAAATGTGTCATCCTCCTAAACGTATCCTCAAATATCTCAAACTGATCAGGCTGACATGTGGATGTTTCTATAGAAGCTCACCTCTCATCACACGTGAGCCTTAACTGATTAAACTTTACATCTATTAAAGACTTTTTTTTCAGCTACACCTGAAACAGTTACTACAACTGACCATAATGTAGTAAAACATGTCTATAGCTGAGTTGTTGTAAGGCGGCCATCATATATCAGTGGGGCAGAGATGAGATCAGATTATAAATGGTTCAACTGGGGAAGTATTTTTACCCAGTAATGACTGAAATAATGAAATGCTCTTAAAAACAAAAAAACAAAAAAAAGAGGTGTTACAGCTCGTTAGTACGTTTAGTTTTTACTGAATAAATGAAATCAATAGTTTTTTATTGACTTTGTTTGATATTGATATCTCATGACTATGATGACACGGTGCAAACTGATTAAAATGATTCTTTTATTTCCTCAGTGATACACAGTGTCACATGTTCACATTCCTCAGGCTATTAAAATGGAGGCTCTGTTCTTGCTTTACATGTTGCCATGGTGACTCATGGTATCAGAGCTCCTCTGATGAATCTTTTCCTTTTCTAGTCATCCACATACTTAACTCAGCATGTTAATGGGATAGGGTCCAGAAGTACACAGTTCAAAGTACAGTTTTAGAAGGTCATAAAACTCCCACCGTCCTGTAGGCAGCTCAGTAAAAGGCTCCTCAGGCTCAAGTTAAACAGTCAAACCGTTTCTAGCATATGTGTTTTATGTTAGTTGCTTGGATTTTCATTTTTCATGTCTCGTTTATTTTGATTCAACAGTTCATTTTAGTTTTCACTCCAGTTGTAAATCATTTTGCTCTGTACAGACACAATTCTTAGTTTTCTGACAGAAATCTTTTTCCACCCTGTAGGAAACAAAGACACCGTGCCATTATTTCACGAATCCACCTGAAAGAACATGAAGTGACGCAGCTCCAGAGTATTAACATCTTCGTGGGATCAAAAATTGGAAGTTTACTATATTCGTGGGGACCGACAGCCCTCAAAAATGGCTTCAAACTCGTGGAGACTGGGATTTTGGTCCCCACGAGTTTGAAGCCATTTTTTGAGACTCAAAACGTGGTTTTAGTGTCAGGGTTACAATTAGGTTATGGTTAGGTTTAGGGTAAGGGTCAGCCATTCATTTTTGATGGTTAGGGTAAGCGGCTAGGAAAAGCATTATGTCAATGAGATGTCCCCACCAGGATATGAATACACACGTGTGCGCGTGCGTGTGCGTGTGTGTGGCTAGATCCACTGATCTTAATGAATGCCTGTGTTATGATTCAGTGTTATGAGTGTTTGTGTTTTGTGTGTGACTCCTCCCACCAGAGGAAGGCTGTGGGTTTTTCCACTTTCTCCCTCTCAGGGGTGGACCTGGGTGTGGCTGCTGTCACTGGGTGGAGTAGTTCCTGTGCTGGTATTGGATAGTTGGTCGATGCCCCAGTATTTAACCTCCACCAGACAGCCACCTCACCCTCTCTCCTTAACTCCTGCACCACCAACAAAGTGCCAACTGGTATCCCGTAGTCTAGAGCTTTTTGTGTGTGACTGAACAATTTGACCTGTAGAGTGTTGGAATGTGTGCTACTGTGTGTGAGCAAGAGCACCTGTGGAAAGAGTTGTTAAACATTGCATATATTTCGGTATTCACTGTGTATATATATATATATAGATAGATAGAGAGAGAGAGAGAGAGAGAGAGAGAGAGAGAGAGAGAGAGATATAGATATATAGATATATTGAGCACTGCAGCATAGTACGTAGGAGTGAGAAGCCCTTTTATTTTGTTGACCCTTTTTTCATGTTTTTGGACAGGAGCATAGGTTGGAGTTGTCTTTTCTTTGCTTTTGTTTGATAGGGAAGTTTAGGGAACATTAGGAACCTTTTGTTTGTTGTTTTGGGCACAGCTCACGTCCAAAGTCAAATAAATTACTGCTAGCACCTCCAGTTGTCTTGTTGCTGGCCTTTCTTGGGAGTGGTTGGAGTGGGGGGAGTTGCACCTTCATGTTGGGTCCCAGTTACCCCTAGGCTGGGACGTAACATTCATGTCACTCCCAGGTATGATTTAATAAAAAGAAGTTGTATGAAATAAATGGTGATTAACAAACTGAGTTTTAAAAGGAAAAGAATGCATTCCTCAGTGTTTGAATTAAAAAGGGATTATGTTTCAATGAATGTTCATGAATGTGCTAAAGAAATAGAATTACATAAACAGAGTGAAGTGAATTATATCCACAATGTTTAAATGCGATGTGACAAAGAAAAATAACGACGTGATTTTAAGGTTTAAACTTTGTGTTAAATCTTCTAAGTCAGATCGACAGAGATGGGATGATACGATGCGGCTGGACTCGTGGATCTAATGAATGATTAGATGTTAATAATGTGACTGCAGGGGTGAAGCTGCAGTAGCAGAGGGGAAGTAAGGGTCAGCATTAGCATTAGCTCAGAGTAGGGGAATTAGATAAGTGTAATTCAGGTGTTTTCATTCTTGTTTTGTGATTTTTACTGTTTGATTTTGCTTTTGTTTTGCTCTCGCTAAACTGCTTTAATAAACATTTCCTGCAGCTAAAGTCTAAATTGTGGACGTTCACTTTTAAACTCTTTGTGAAACAGTAAAGTAAAAGTCTGAGTATTATTCTTTACTAGTGCAAATTGCTCTTACAGGTTACTCTAGTGTGTCATATTACAACATATGATCACCTTCCCTCAGGGTTTGCTGTTCAAGCCTCTAAAGTTAAGCCCAGAATCTGAAAGTCCCACGACTGATAGGGACAGTATAGGATTAGACCTGCAAGGCTGCTCGGGTGTGATGGTGTAGATAACGTCATTTCTTGACCGTGTTGCTTTCTGGGAAACTAATCATCTAAAGCACCATCATGCCACCACAGTTTACAGAATTAAAAGCATGAGTAGGTGTTGTATCTGCAGAAAAATGTTTGAAAAACAAGAACTACGTAGCCTAAAAAAGGTTCTCGTCAATATATTATTATTATTATTATTATTATTATTATTATTATATTTCAACGGCTATTGTTCTTGACCTGTTGTTGGGGGCTGTTGAGATTTGGGAGTGACTGGATTACTCGTCATAAATTGATGTAAAATAATGATTTGTTTTTCTTCATCTCTATTTAAAAAAATAAAATAAAATAAAAAAATTTCTTCTTTTTGCTAGTAACCTGTCGTGGGTGTAACAAAGGTAATATCAGTGCTTAGATAACAGGAAGGACCTGCAAAGGAAAAGCAGAAGAGAGCAGATTTAGATTCGCTACATGGTTGAATGGTTTTACTTTGTAATTTGTGTTTTTGCATTTGCCCCTCCCTTTCCTTCATGCACTTTTTTTTGCATTGACAGGAAATGTCTCTGACCAAAAAATTACTTTTTAGTTACCCAACTAATTATGTAATTGACGTAGATGACACCTGGAACAACAGCTTAATTCAAGTTGCAAAAAAAAAAACAAGCGAATAACAAGAAAAAAATGTGCACACATGGAAGAAATGTAGTTTCCTCCTGTGTTTACTCAAAGTCACGCATCACATCCTGTCATTTTATCTTTGCACCATCTCGCCCATTCACACTCACATTTAGATAAAGTAATCTCTTGGCCATGCTGTTGTTTGTTGCAAAACTAATTGTCTAAAAATATCGCCATCATGCACGTCTTTGGAATCCCACTGTCCAAAGACGTTTGTGATAAATTAACCGGCCTTAGGTGTTCATGCTTTTCTGTCCATCTGTTTTAGCTAATACAGGGTGTACCCCACCTCTTGCTGTGTAAGCTGGGATGGTCTCCAGCCCACCTGCGTCCATGAAAAACATCCAACAATTGCTCATCATGTACCTACACTGAAGAAGTCAGTGCTTTAATAACAGGAATTTGCTAAATGGTGTTATTAGTTTTTCATTTGTATTTCTAGTGTTGAAACGATGACAAATGGCCAACATATTTAATTTTAAACATCAAATGTTTAAAATTAAATATTTTAATATTTCATGGAAAATATTAACTTAGTTGGGATTTTTAGCAACATTTCTCAAAAACGTTAGGCTGGGAGGAACCAGCGGTTGGACGAGTGGTAAGTAAATAACTTGAAAATGTTCCTCCAGTTAAGTGGCAACAGGTCAATAACATGACTGGGTATAAAAAGACTTTCACCGGCTTCAGAAACTGTCAGATGTAGAGATGCACTGGTTCACCAATCTGCAAAAAAAACCCTGTCTACAAATTTAAAAATATTGTTCCTCAATGTATAGTTATGAATCCTTGGGATGTATCATAATCTACAGTGCAGAATGTCATCAAAAGATTCTGAAAATCTGGAGAAATCTCTGTGCACAAGACATAAGGCCGAAAATCAATACTGGATGTCCATGATCTTCAGACCCTCAAGCCACACTGCACTATAAACAAATCTAGAAATGCAGGTTAAAGCTCCACCGTGCAGAAAAGAAGTGAATGTGAACTTAATCCAGAAACACCAACATCTTTTCTCAGCAAAACCTCATTTAAAACGGACTGAGGCAAAATGGCAAATTGTTCTCTGGCAAAGAAAACTCAGGACTGTGTAGCAGCTAAAATCCTCTATCAGAAAACAATGGGACAATACTCCTCTCCTCTATTAACGACCCCTCCCACATTCTTCACCCCACATTTCAGTGGCTCCCCTCTGGGCGGTGCCTCCGCTGCATCTCCTGCAGGACTGAGAGGAGGAGAGCCACCTTTGTCCCCAAAGCCACTCTGATTTTTAACTCCAGCAGATAAGACCATCCCCCACACCATAAACATAAACCACTCTACACTCTCTTTTTTATACTGCCAACACCCCATTCACTTAATTCACTACAGTTACTATTCACTTATTCAGCCACTTTTTTGTTAACTGTCACTTTTTAAATATTGTGTACATACTGTATATTTTGTGTATTTGAGTATTTATTATTTCATTCTTACTGCCTGTTTAT
>VOQK01043835.1:16826-26916 GCA_015052645.1 Benitochromis conjunctus
TTCACTGACAGAAAATTACAATTAGGCCTGAAAGTAGTGATTATTTTGATTTTCATGCAATCAAGTGATTAATTGTCTTGTTGATAAAATGTCATAAAATGTAAATCAGAATTTCTTGCAGCGTTTCTGTTTGTCAGTCATAGTCAAATACCAGAACTGAACCGGTTAACTGAAGAACAGTGAGAAGCAGATGAATAAGAAAAAGATGTCGTCTATGACCATGTAGATAATCAAGGAATAGATCTAAATGATGATTTTAGTTAATCGAAGGTGAGCACTTTTCTTTTTCCCGATATTCATAAATTTAATGTATAAGATGAAGTTGATCAGACAAACTAACAGTCATATTCCTCTAAGCATTGCCCAGCCCGCTTTGGGTTTTTCATTCCCATATTTGTGATTAAAAAAATTGGATATGTCGGATGATTTTAAAAAGAAATTTCAGACATAAACAGGTTACCTTAACATTAGTTATGGGCTTTTATTTATGAGTCAGTATTTATTAGAGATAATATAACAATACAGTGTAAAAATGATCTCATTTATCACAAAAAGTAATTTTTGTAAACAGTTGCTTGTTCTGTTGAAATCAGCTGGTTGTTGTGTGTCGCCAACAGGAATTTTGCAGAGTGCCCTCTGCTGGGCAAACAATGCAACAATGCATCATTGAGTGCTGATGCAAACATCAGCACTCAAAACATGGTCGAAGGATGTTTCTTTCAAGGCTGGCTGTGTGGCAGAAATTAATTGGACTCAAAATGCATGACTCGGGAAAATGAGGAATAAATTGAAAACAGCTTTACAAAATGCAACAATCACAGAGAAAGACCAAGGAACTTACAAACATGGCACTTTGGAAGAAACAGAAACACAGCATAAAGGACAACACAACACAGAGAAGAAGTAAAACTGACCATTGCGCACAGAGCGCAAGAGATCGGAGACTATCAAAATAAAACAGGAACCAAACAAACAGAACACAGAAAAAAAAACAACGCAGACTTGACACAAAGACAGAAAGGGGAACCCAACACAGACACGAGACTAGACAGGACAAGACGCGAAAAGACACCAACGTCATCATCTGAAGAGCATAGAAAACCAAAGTCATGACTACAATTTTAAATAAAATTTGTGGTTTGATCAACGAGTATGAGTCTGTAAAATATAAACAACAGATACATAAATAACTGCTTAATAACAGTCTGAGGAGGAAGCCTTGTACAGCAATGGTTCCCCTTTCTAGTGTTCATCTGAAAAAGTAATCTTCTATCACTCAGCTGGCCTTAAATTTATACGACCGTCTCAGTGAAACTTCAGTGTTCATCATACTTTTCTTTATTACCACCCACAGGGTCTGACCAAAGAACTCTGTGAAGCAACTGCTGTCTTGCATTTGTTTCTAATTGACAAAACCCTGGTGAATGGATTATATAATGGGCTCTATGTGAGTCTCTGTGTCTTGGTTATGGATTTAGCCTAATGATGCCCCTTTTCTCCAAAAGAGGGATTATTCTGAAGAGCACAGTAGAGCCGTGGCCTTATAGATGAAGGAAGCGTCTCAGATCACACAAGTCTGATCCAGAAAATCCCACTAGAGAGAGAGCATGCAAACAAGCTTGTCAAGACACTCAGGAGATTCTTGACCTACATGAGAGGAGCAGAAAAACGTTTGTAGTGTTTTCATGTGGTATGAAATTTCAACATTTGTTTTAAACTTCTTTTGCAGCCGTCCAGTCTCTGAACAGCCTGAATGACCAGATTGCTCAGTTCATGGTCACTCGACCTTGTAGCCTGACTGATGAGGATGAGGCCTTCATGCCGGGAGAGAGGGATACCTTGAGGAAGTCCATGACCCTGATGAGACACTTGCTCATGGATGCGCAGGTACAACATCCTTCTTCTCTTAAAGTCAAACACAACGTTTATTGGACACCTGCCCAATCAAAATCCTCAAAAGAAAGTCCAATTATTCTTCAGCGCTGTGGAGAGATAACACTGCTGGGACAGATAACTGGTTCCAGGTAACAATGAGCCACTTTTCTTTTTACAAACCAAAACCTTCTCACGCGGACGTTTACCTGCTCAGTGTGGTGAGCATTGGCCACTTTGTGAGGTACGATCTCTGAGGATTGTGTCCAGCTTCCTGTTGACTCTATGCCATGAAGAATTAAGGTGGTTTTGATGGCAAAAGGGGGTACAGCCTGGTACTAGCGAGGTGTGCCATATCAAAGTGGCTGATGAGTGAAGGAATATTAATTAATATTATTGTATTAACCTTTACAAATTTGATGGCAACCAATAAATAAATTAACGTTTCCTCAACTGAGGATTTATCATTATTTGTATATACAAAAGAAATTAAACATTCATGACCTCTCTGTTTAAAAAAAAAAAAGATTTCAAAGATTTCACTTTAGTTTGGTGCAGATTAGGTCCAGATTAATTAAATTTTTCCTCTCACTCTTTTATACCTGCATACGTTCTCGTCAAAAAGAAAAGGCGCCTCTGTTTCCGACATGTTAGTGTGAAATCCGTTCAGGGTGACTGCAGAGCCTTTTCATCCCCGTCCTTGCCCTTAGCACAACCAGGCCAACGCTGTGAAAACTTTGCCAACCTCAGCAATGCTGTGAACAATGTACAGTCGAACCAGGGAGTGTTTTTTTCCCTTGTTAATCCTCTTTTTTGGCTTCTTCTTCTTTAGAGTTGCACTAAGTCTTTAGGCTAAAGCGAAATATGCGGTGTGGCATAATTTCCTTTAAAAAGTTTCTTCCACTCTCTGCCCTGCTTCAGAGATAATTCATCCATACGATGCTGCTCCCATTCAGCCTTTTATTTATATACCTTTTACATTCTGATAAATCTTGACACGGTGATGGATTCGTGTTATCTATTAGTGCCAATGCAGGATGGATAAGGAGTCCCCCTGCCATTCTCCTGGAGATATTTTCGCAGACATAGTGTCATTGATTAAACGGAAGGTAATTCAGTAAAAGGCCATTGCTTTCGCCTCAGCTCGGTGGTATGCAAGCTGGAGTGAAAGATTGTTAGCCTGCAGTCTGTTCTTTTTTTCCTTTTTTTTTACTCAGGAAAATACCATTGGGAGGTGATGGATGAGTAGGAAACTCACCTGTGGATGGAGTACCGATTATCTCCCCAAGAAGTTGTACTTGGAAAAAAAAAGTTTGCCGGTAGTTCAATGTTAAGTGGGGCACTCAGACACCAGTCATCATGACAGATTTCTCTGCCTTTTGGCCTTGTTAGTCAGACGCTACACCCACAGCTTTTACATGTTCCCTGTTTTTTTTTTTTTCTTCAGTGGAGTGTCACATGGAGGCCCCTGTCAGCTGGAGGCCCGTTACTCTGAACTATCAAGAGGACAAAAAAATATCACCAGGGGATGCTGGCAGTTGCTACGGCTGTATGTTTGTTTATTTAAAGGTTAGAGCTCGAGCCATGCCTCAAAATAGATATTATATACTCAGTATGTTTTATTTCAAAATATTCTGTCAAATGACAATTCTACTCCACAATGCAAGACCCTAAAAAGTATCGAGGAGATGCTGACAGCTGGAAAAATGTGACTGCTGGGTGAGACAGCTCCAGAAAAATCTGGAATAAAGAGCAAACAAACAAAAAAAATCACGCAGACGGCTCAAATCTTAGGAAAAACACATTGTTGCCCGTTTGTGGTAAAATACATGTGTACAGTACAGTAGGAAACGTTAATAGATTTAGGCGTCTCTGTTGAGGCTTGTGAAATAGCTGGATTTGAAGCTGATGAAACTCAGCAACTCATACTTTTTCTAAAGCACCTTTTTGTTAATTAGGAAGAGTGAAAAAAAAAACAACATTTCAGTGGCAGATTTCTCATTCACACTCTGTCATAGCTGTACTTCACCAGTTAATGTAACAAATGTGTTTCAGCAACAGCCACACATCCATTTTCCTAACCACACGTCCAGTTCACAGTCGCTGGGGAGCCGTAGCCTGTCCTAGCTGTCATAGGGCATGATCAACAGTGTGTCATATAGAGCCGACATGCAGCCATTTATTCTCACTTTTGAACCTTTGGCTAATTTAGAGCCACCAGTTAAACTAACAAGCATGTCTTTGCACTGTGTGAGGAAGCCAGAGTGTCAGGAGAGAACATGCAAATCTCAACACAAGTGCAGCTATAGCTAATTTATGATAAAGCTGCATCATTAAGCATGATAGGCTACCAAACGTTTTGTGCATAAGTCTCGAGCCACCTAATATTTCGTTATATTTAACTAGGAAAATGGAAAATACGTGGAGCAATACTTGCAAACATCCATAGAAATACAGTATATAAGGCACAATTCTAACAAACTTGAAAAATCAATATTTGATGTGACCTCCTTTATTCTTTCACACAGCCTGATCTCGCTTAAGCAGCTTTCTTCTAATTTCTTTAAGTAGTCTTCAGTAAAAGTTCTCCAGGCTTCTTGACGGCTCTTCTTTGGATGTTGGCTGCCTTTTCTTCTGTTCTCTGTTAAGATGATCTCAAGATGTCAGATCTTAACTGGATTTTCTTTTTCAGTTTCTCGAGGACATGACTTTCATATGCTTTTCATCTGCTGTAGAATTATTTTTAGGCTTGCTACTCCTTCTCTCCTCCCCTTCTCTAATTTCCTCAAGATTTTATTTAAGGACACAATGCACAACATGCTAAATATATGCCAATTTTTCAGCTAATACCTCCTTGGAAATCACCCTCCTGTTGCAAAAACTGGTTTGTCCCTTGAGTTCCTTGAATGATTCAGAGGTCAGTGTTAATGTGAACAATTAAGCCCAAAGTTGTTTGTAGTTTCACCCACTAAAAAGTAATGAAACTACTTGTATTACTATGCAAATATAAATGCAGTTGAACTACTGCAAAATGCAGTTAAACCTTGTCTTGTCTAATTTTCTGCAGTTCTTCCAAACTTCTTCCTCCAACCAGTGGATTTCATAATGAATTCAGGCTATCCAGCCATGGCTTCTGTATTTAATGTACTTTATCCGAGCAGCAGGACTGAGTTTGGAGTCTCTCTCTTATCACTCAGGTTACAATTTATGTACAAAATAATATTGGCCAAATTGTGCATCACATTTCTTTGTTCTCTGAGCATCAGAGGTCAGAGTCAAGTGTGATCTCATCCCATGTAGAAGAGCTCTGCTCATCAAGAGGAGTTTGCATTCATGGAGCGCAGTCTTTCCACTTTCAGACTGAATATGAAATTAGTCCAGCCTATCTCTTTTAACGTCTGGTCTCATGTGTTTTAAGTCCCTGCTATTGAGTTCAGGCAGGCCCGGGTGCTCTGATGTCCAGTATTTAGTGCTGCCAGTGCTCTGCGGAGCCTTTACCGTTGAACTGGAAGAATAAAGGACTCTCCAAGGCTTACCGTCAGTCACAAAACCTTGACATTTTCTGTTTTTTGCACATCTTTTGAACATGTTTTCTGACACCAAATGGTTTCGTGTGTCTGGGAAAGTTGGGCTGAAAACATCGTCTGATAAATTCAACATTAAGATTTCAAGTCAACGGCCACTAAAAGGCAGAAAATTAATTTAGAGGGGATTTGAATAGTTTCTCTTTGAATGCTGTCCCAGAATTGATTGCCTCATTTGTCATTTGCACAGATGAATTATTTATGTCCTCGTTGCTGTGCTGGGGTGACTAATCAAATGCATTTCAATGGGTGTGGAAGCTGCGAATTGATGTCGTGGAACATTGCACTGCATTAGGTGCTTTGGTAGAGGAGTCAGCAGGGCAACAATAGTGGCCTGATGATGGCGTGGCAGAAGAGACAGTGCCCATCATAATTAACAAACCAATGTACAGAAACAACACTGTTCATTTAAAGTCCTGTCTTCAGCCTCGGACAGCGAATCCATTCAGAGTAAGTACACAAACAGAACAATTCCTCAGAGCGTCAGTAACTCTGCACAAACAGTGAAGGGTAGCACAAATTCTCGAATGTTTTATAATACTTAAAGGTCATAGCTGGGAGTTTTTTTCTGGATTATTTTTGCATCACCTTGCAATAACTTTTGCATTTCCTCTGAACCATATGAACAGTTGAGAGAAATGCTAGGCATTACAGAGAGGAGAGATGATGTGATACTTTACACGGTGCATCTATTGCTCATTTCTCATTTTAAAAGGCTGAGCTGTCACAATATCTAGCCACTGGCTGTGATCAAAGCTGCAGCTGCTCTGTCTGGCAGTGCTGGCTGAAGGATATTGCTTGAAGTTCGGCAGCATGCTAAACCATGTAAATTTATTGCATACATGTGTCACAGCCAGGATTGTGACAACCAACATGGATCCATGGCCACAGCCACAATCAAACAGACAGCTATGTCATTCTGGAGTTTCAGTCAAAATCAGAGCTACTGACAACCTCAGCAGCGGTCAGAGAGCTGCCGGGGTGAACTGCTGCTATGGTACAAACTTGTGTGCGAGCAGTTCAACTAAGGGTGTGCACTCTGGCCACAGAGAGCAGTGAAACAGCTCAGCTTTTCTTTATGCATGAGTGTGAACTCAGAAATGACTTTGAAAAAAATAAAGGAACCCCACTTTGTGTCTGTACAGGTTTTTAAGGCCTTTGAGAGCATATGATGGTATTTCAGACCAGAGAACTGTAAATTCCATTATTGTTTGCATCAAATGCAAAACAAATTGTGCCATAAATTCCAGGCACTCATACACCTCTTTAAAAATACTCATAATTAAAAAAAAAACAAACCTCATGCCAATTTATATCACTAGAATTGCCCTCATTTCTGTCTACTTAATCACCTCAGAGTTATTAATGTTTTAACCAGACTAGCTGGACATTCTGGTCCAGGCTAAAACAGCTCAACAACTTCTGCATTTTAAACCAGAGCGTCAGTGATGTAGTAGCTTATCTGGTGCACAATCTGTCACAGTTACAGCACAGTATCATTAAAATCTGACCAATATTCTATCAGGAATATTCTTGTGAATTGTGGATAGACAAACAGACACACCACCACCGTATATATTTATTTGCTCTTAGACTGGATGAGCATAAAAATTTATAGTTGCCTGTTGACAAGTTTCAGCCATTAAACCGGGGTGTAGCTCAGGAGTTAGGAGGTTTGAGACGGTGTTGGATATGTGGCACCAGAATGGACAAGATTAGAAATTAGTCCATCACAAAGAGAACTCAGGTTGAGCAATTTGGAGACAAGTGTGTGGAGACATGTGCAGAGGACGGATAAACAATGTATTTGACAAACGATGTTGACGATGAAGCTGCCAGACAGGACAAGAAGCGGAAAACAAGAGAGGAGATTCATGGATGCCGTGATGGAGGACATGCAGTGGGTTGGTGTGACACAAGAGGATGCTGGCGATGGGGTGAGATGGAGGGAGATGATTTGCTGTGGTGGCACCTAAAGGGAGAAGCTGGAAGAAAAAGAAGAATTGACATAACATTCATGTCTCTAGACTGTTGGAAAAATCCAGAAAATGTAAAAACATACAACGTGCAAGAAAAAGCTCCAACAGGCAGGTGGATTCAGACCCAGGACCTGCTTGCTGTGAGGCAACAGTGCTACCCACTGGACCACTGTGCAGCCCAACTCTGTCCATCCATCCAACAACTACTTTGTTTTTAGACGTTTTTTTTAAAATGATCAAAACTATAATGTTTATATTTCTACATTTAATTTATAGAAACATTTTTTACACTCAGCAATGCAATATGTGTTATTCAGCCCGGTTTATCTTTCCCACCTCTAATTCTCCTGGTCTCAGAGAAGCATAATATTTTCGCAGTGACAGCGGTTTCAAAAGAAAGCTTAGCAACATGTTTGTAGAAATGTAACTGAAACTATGAGGCAGAAATCACAGGTGATTGCAGCAAAGCAGTTTTTCTTACTTATATGGATTTTTGAGCTTTTTTAATTCATTATTGACTTGAGAAGGATTAAAGATGTAATATGGGCCCAAACCCAGTAAGTAAAATAGATCATAAGTCTAGATTCGTTATCCAGGAGCTGAGGCTTGGCTCAGCTGCCGTTGAGAAAATTGACCAGTTCAGATCTGCTACCTAATGAACTAATAAAATATTGATATTCATGAGATAAAAGAAAGGGACCAATAAAAAGAGAGAGTCAAAGCAAGAGTGTAGCCCCATACTGAAATGAATTTGTGATGTCTGTTGTTTCTATTCAGTCATTTTGACTCCTGCTGGCTGCCGAAAAAGTAGGTAATCAAGATCTCGTTTGTGTGGGCCATCTTTGGGTGTTTGGACACAAAGACACTGTTATTACCTGAATGTGTTGGAGGAAACTACACCTTTCATCTCTTTCTTTGTGTAGAGCTTCCTAATAGGCTATTGTATGGAAATAGGTCCACCCCTAATCCTTTACATATATTTCAGTGTTCGGTCTTGTGTGCCGGTGTGGGCTAGACTTCAAAGACCTGGGATTGTTTGTTTTTTTTTCATAACAGCTGCAGTTTGAGTGGTATTCATCTCTCCCCACATTTCTACCCACTACAGAAACGCCAGGGAAACAAAAAAGATTAATGAGTACACAAAACCTGACCACAGTGAAGCTGAGCGCCGAAGAGATTTTAAAGCAGGCCTGAGACAGCCGATGATTAGGTGAAGCTCGGCACAGGGATAAAGTGACAGCGTAGATTTAAATTTCCTGACATGGCGTGTCGGATCAGATTGTTTTTCAAATGCCACGAGACAGACACATTCATTTCGGTGTTCCTCTCAAACCCCATCACATTAATAGGCACACATGGTAATCTCTCATCTGGTGAAACAAATGCTATTTTGGTCTGAAAAAGGAGGTAGAATTCGCTGGATCCAACTTTTACTGTGGATATTATGAGATGAAAATATGGCCTCCGACAGATGAAATGATGCATGCCAGAGTGAGACTGTCATCCCTCAGCCTTTCTACAAGCCATCTGCTGATGCGGTTCAGGATGTTTTAGTCCGCCTTGTTTGGGGCGCGCATGTTTCTATGGAAACCCCAAGCACCGTCACAAAAGCAGATCCGGATCACTACTCGCATCTTTCTGCAGATCAAAGGTGTTCACCTCAATTTCAGAGGGAGTTTGGGCGATATGAAAGGGCCTCTTTCCCTCTGTCAGTCTCCTCTTGAGTGACAGACAGTGTTTGTACTCTCTGCAGCCCTTTCTTTGAGGGGTTGTTTGTGTCTGGCTGATGTGGATAAGTGTCTGGGATTGGCTTACTAATGCAGGAGCGCAGCGACAGATTCATGTCCTCCTGGTGTCTTTCTCTGCGAAGCACAGGAAGCTTAAAGTTCCTGGAGATTTTTCGAGGCTTCCATCAAGCTTATTCTGTTTTGACTCTTTCACAGAAAAGAAAGCTGATCCATTAGTCCATTATCTCATATTCATCCTTAGGTGAGTTTCCTTGTAGTGCCGGAGTAGCCTTCACAGAACTGAAACATGAATAATTCATCGGAAAACAGCAGACGCAGGCATGAGAGGCGACATTAATGTGACGCGCGGCGACATTGGTACGCCTATTGTTTTGTTTTTCTCAACCTTTCCAACATGTCAACACGGCTTCTTAAACACAGTTATTCACTGTCGTCCACGTTGTCATGTTTACCGTAACCTTCTTAAAAACCCTTCATCAGAGGCAGAATTTCTGTAGCGGTGACAAGTGTGTGGAATCAAAGATCGGATACTCGTTATCAAAGCCAGTGAGTTCCCTGTTGACCTTAGTCAAGATTTAAATGCTCCCTGCTTCCACAGCTTGTGGGGTGATGCAAGAAATATAAATGACTTTCCTTTCTATCTGATTCCCTGCCAGAAGCAATTGCTCTGAGGATTCAGGCCAAGTGGGCATGTAGCCCAGAGCTGCTTCAGACACCTTTTTTTTTAAACCAATACACCAAAACCTCTTTTTGTTTGTTTGTTTTTACCATTGCAACTTTAGCTGGTCTCTTTTACACTAAATAGCCTAGAAAGAAATAGATTGGAATGAGGCATTTAGTGAATAAAGGCAGTAGGACTTAAAGATATTTTACTATAATACATGAAATCTTTTTATGTGTGTGCGTT
>VOQK01043835.1:26936-43699 GCA_015052645.1 Benitochromis conjunctus
ATGTGTGTGCGTTTCTTTGTCTGCTAACTCCTTCTACGCAATCATTAGTTGAGCAACCAAACAGACACACAGGTACATCTTAGATCCCCGGATGTTTTTATCTATATCACATATTACGATGTAACCAGGTTGCCTAGTAACCATCTAGCAACTGGCTAAAATGACCGGTTTTAGCATTTATGCACAAATATTACTTTATAAAAGCATCTAATCATTTTTTATTTCACAATAGTTTAATCTCATTTATATCCACAAAAGATGAATTATATGTGATATATTATAATGTCATCATGTTGCCTAACAATGAGCAAAGGGCTAAAATGACCCATGTCATTGTCTTTTTAAGGCCAACAGCACAAACAGGCCAAACACTACCAGAGCATACGCGTGTGCTAGTAATTATAAAAGAACACCTCTTGGAAGCGGACACTGTTGTTCGTACTTTGCTGTATGTGCATAATTATTAGCTGGAAGATAACTGTTAATCTTTTTATTTATTTTTAATTGTTATTAATTTTAGTATATGTTTATCCAGAGCAGCAGTTCTTCATTTAAAATAAAATTACACGGTATTTTCCTGCATATCAGATTAAATTAGACTTTTTTTCCCCTTTCTTATTTTCTTTGATTTTATTAGTTGTCAAAAAAATACAATTAATCTACAGACCCCAAAAATAATACATGAGATTACATCATTTAAATAACAAAGCTTCCTCCGTCTGATGATAATCGTGTAAACCATGCAGAGCTCAGCGTTTGCTGCCTACAATCTTGTAATCTGGTCATGTAATCTGGAGTAATGCAATTAAACTGAGAGGCTCTTTGGCTGTAATCCTACAATGCAAACCAGGCTCAGGAGGTGCTGGGCGTTATGGATGACCAGACCTCAGCACTGGTATTCAGGATACAGTTACTCAGTATTACAAGTGCCTCATTCATGCACACAGAGTGACTCAGCTTTACGCTGCCCTGTTGCCCTGCATCACATCAAAAGTGCCACACTAACATCCATCATTAGCTGCTGTAAGACTATACTGGGTTTTCTGTCTAATGGTTTCATAAATGCAACTGACTTCAGCTTCCTGCCTTGGAGTGCTAACTCTAGTTATTTTATGAAGGCAAAATTTATTTAAGCTGCTCAAGTGGTGCAAAACTCAAGGCCAGACTTTTCAGCTAATTGTAAATCAGTAAATAGAAAAAGAAATATAAGAATATTTCTAGTTTTGTTGATAATCAATTGTAATTAGATTCTATCACCTAGAAATCTGGTGAAAGGTTATTTTTTTATATTTGAGTGAGACTTGAACAAGTCTTCACTTATGGTTTCTTGTTTCCATTATTTTAAATGTATATTACATGTGCACCAAATTTTAAGGCTGGTAAGCTTACTATTTAACAGCTGCTTCTAAAAGTAATGATCACGACTTGTTGATGCGTTTTCAAATTATCTACGTGCAAATTGTGCAAATCCAATTTGAAAATTTAGGACTCTGTGTATAATGTAATGTTTGAAAAAAGTGCAAGCTTGCTTTAATATGCAAGGCCTTCCAGGCTTTTTAACAGAGTGCTGATAACAAGCTGGATGGAACCACTTTAGTCCGTCAGACGTGACGTCTACGTCATTCCAAAATGAGTTTGAGATTTGATCAGTCTGACCAAAGAACAGTTTTCAAATTTGTCTCAGTACTTTTTAAATGAGCTCTGGCCCAGAGAAGAAGTGTTTATCATGTTCACATTTGGCGTCTTCATTAGATGCTAGACGTTTAACCTGCATTTGTGGATTTCTGGAAGTGTTCCTGAGTCCATGCAGTGATTTCCATGACAGAATTGTGACTGTTTTAAATGCAGTGCCGCCTTCGGGCCTGAAGATCACAAGCGTCCAATTCATTCATTCATTCATTTTCAGCTTTGTCCCTTGCGCACAGAGATTCTCTCGATTTTCTGAAACTGTTTCCAGCCTTTCATTTTTCCTGTCACAACTTTTCTGAGACAGTAAAATGTCCCATTTTAAATATTATAGATAGATAGATATGTTTTCTATGTTTTGAATGAAATACAGCTTTCTTGCAAATGATTGCATTCTGTTTTTAATTACATTTTGCACAGTGGCCCAGTGTTTTCAGATTGGTAAATGTTCAGCCTTAGAATTTTTTGGTCAGTCTGCATTTTTTGTTGTTGTGCATTTTCATTGCAAAACAAACAAAAACAAAAAAAATCATGTTGGTGAATCACTTATTCTGGAAATAGAATGATAATGAGCAACAGGAAAAGCATTTGCCTATTAGACTAAATGGTTTGTTAAGAGCGTTGGTTGAGGAAAGTTGTTTAACGTTCTTCTTTCCGATAGTGCAAAATAAACCAGCTTCTATGTGCAGCTACTGTATTTTCTCTTTGTAACTACCGGTATTGCTATTACTCCGTTTCATTAAGTAAAGATGAGAGCAAAAGAGACGTCATGTTTAGCCAGTGCATTTAGTGCACGACAGCTAGCAGATAAAGCCTACACATATGGTATAACACCCACCTTACAGTAGAAACTGAAGACCTGGAGGATTCAGTATGTGGAGGTTTTCCCTGGGTCTCTCATATTTACCTTATTTAAACTTGTTTATTTTTGCCCTGGATGCATGGTATTGCGTATTATGCTTTACTTAGCTGTAATTCACATGGTTTACTCTCAGTTTACCATAATGCTCGTATATTAACACTTCTCTGCTGCATATCATCGCTTCCTGGGAAGAAGAGGATGTGTTAGATTCATAAACAGGCGCAAACATTTAAATGGAAAGATTAACTGAGGGAGCACGGTGAAGTGTAAAAGCAGGAAATAGGATCAGAAATGTCAAACATAAATGCTCATAATGAAAACCCAATTTCGATATGTTCCAATAAGCCTATTACTAAAATGGAAGCAGTTGGTTTGATTGTGCTGTGTACATAATGAATCATGTTCTTAATGTGCTATTCTGCTCTTTTCCGGTCTTGTTAGTATTCATGAGGATGATTACGATGGCTCTCCTCGACTTCTGCTCTGAATCCTCTTACGTTCTGCTACAGTTTCACATCTATACATTTGTTAGTGTGTGCTGCTGGCTGCTCTGCTCTGCCTGGATGCTCCACTTATTGCAGTTTGACTGTTTTGGTTAGAACGTGTTTCCACGGATCTAAACTAAAAGCCCATCAGCATGCATAATCATACATCGTCTAATACTGCCGTTGCCAGATTACTGAATCCTTTTTTTTAGTTGTTTTACAGTTCTCTGGAGAACTATTCCACTCTGTCATGAATATCTGCCGTTTTTTAGCAGCAGATGGTATTTTAATGAACTCCACAGAAGATATTTTAATATGACGCTTGGCCTTTTGCAACCATGACATAAAATGCCAGGATGGTTTTATAAATGTTGCTCTATGAGGCCAGTGTTTGGCCAAGTATTTTTGTTGGGCAATGCAGAAGTATGACAGAAAAGTAGAAGATCTTTGATAAATGAAACATTCCAAGAAATACTGAAAGAAACATCTTCTCCTTGGCATGGCAGCAAACAATGACAGTCATAAAAATTATGTAAGTATTTCATTAATGTTGAGGTAATGTTGTTGAATGCTTGAAGTCATTACACAGTAGAAAATGCGGCTCAGCAGGTTTCCAGGAAAATATCAAGGATTGATTTGGAGTAAAGCTGTTTCGAAAAGCACCGGTTTGAGAACAGTTGCTCTAAATGGCTAACATTTCTCCATCCATCCATCCATCCATTTGCTTCCGCTTATCCTTTTCAGGGTCGCGGGGGGCGCTGGAGCCTATCCCAGCTGTCTTAGGGCGAGAGGCGGGGTACACCCTGGACAGGTCGCCAGTCTGTCGCAGGGCTAACACATATAGACAGACAACCATTCACACTCACAGTCACCCACATTCACACCTATGGGCAATTTAGTGTTTTCCAATTAACCTATCCCCACAAACTGCATGTCTTTGGACTGTGGGAGGAAGCCGGAGTACCCGGGGAGAACCCACGCAAACACGGGGAGAACATGCAAACTCCACACAGAAAGACCCCAGCCTGATGGTGGAATTGAACTCAGGACCTTCTTGCTGTGAGGCAACAGTGCTTCTCCAAATAGTTAATTATTTTAGTTTTTTTTAAAGACCAACTTGCTCCCCGCTGATCTCAATGAATAAACATGTAGGAAAATTAAGTAATATCTTGATTTCCCAGGAAAATGGACCAAAATCTTACAATCCATGAACTCTCTGTTTGTTTGCTCACAAAATCCCCCCTACACAATCAGGAGGCGAGGAATCAAACTTGGCACACATGTATATCTTATTGCCCTAGAGGCTCTTATCTGTGTCAGACAATTATTACATCATGATGAATTTACACCCACAAATTATGCCCAGCAACCATTTAACTCTTCCACCCTCATCCTCAGCACTGGCTGTGCGCTTAGGCTGCTACTGTACAACCGCACATCAACCCACCCCACTAACACAATTACTAAGTTCGCTAATGACATCACACTGGCGGGACTCATCAGGGGGAGATGAGTCTGTCTATATGGTTGAGGTCCAAGAACTGGTCACGTGGTGCTCGGCAGACAATCTGATATTTAAAACTAAGAAGACAAAAAGAAATCATCATAGACTTAACATAATGATTTCCCCCTGATCATCAATGGATACTGTGCAGACAGGATCCAGTGATTTTAAATTATTGGGAACCCTCATTTCCAACAACCTTGCCTGGTCTGCTAACACTACAGCTGCAGTGAAGAAGGCTCAGGAGCGTCCTCACTGCCCGAGGTTGCTGAAGAAGGACTATGCAGAAGAGAAACTGCTGGTGGTCTTCTATCACTTCACCTCAGAAAGCATCCTGGTGTACTGTTAACCGGTGTGGTATGTCGAATGCTCCTGCAGCAGATAAAAAGGATATCAAGAGGGTAATAAACACAGCACAAAAGATCATTGGCTGCGCTCTTCCCTCTCTGGAAGAGATTGCAAAAGCAAGATAGCACTCAAAAGCCGTAAAATCACTAAAGACAGTTCTCATCCTGGACACTTGCTGTTTGTCCTGTTGCCCTCTGGTAGATGCTACAGGTCCATCAAAACAAGGACAAACAGATTAAAGAGCAGTTTTTATCCGAGTGCAATTACTGTCCTAAATCAATCAGGATTACAATAATGCACCGTGGCATCGTCTATTTAATTCTCGACTCCCTCATATTGATAATTATATATTATCTTCTGCTGAAAGGGCTTGGTTTACTGTGCAAATTACTTTGTTGTTTCATTGTGTGAATGGTTTATTTTTTTATACTGTGTGTTATTTATTTTTGAATGATTACCTGCAGAAGCAGCAATCCAATTTCCCTTCATTTTATAATACAATAACAAGAAAAGGCATTCAAACTCTGAAAATCACAGACCAGACCCTGCTGTATATGCATTGACATGTACTAAAGACATTAAAAATGTTTTTTCTCGCAGAGTTTATAACCCCCTCAAAAACACAGAGATTTGCCTCAGTGTCACATGCTGATTAATATTAGAATTTCTTTTCATTATTTAAAATCACGATACAAACTAATCTGGAAGTTGTCAGATATTCAAAAAGTAGAGTTACAGAGCAGTTTGTGTTTTTATTGCGTCTCACTGTTCACCAACCATTTCTCTACAGTAGGAGAAGCTGCTCCTGAAAGCTAAAGCAAAGCAGCTACTTGCACAAGGAACTGCACCAGCTATCAATCTCACACAGTCCTCCCTTCAAAATCCCATCCAGAGCTCCATCGTATCTTCAGGAACGTAATCCTCTTGTCCGTGACAGACAAGTGCAGCAGTAAAGTCCCATCACTTCACCTCCACAAAACACCCAGGCGTGTCCCGTAAGGTTCGAGTTTGTGCAACCTGCCCGCACAAAATAATTCACCACCACGAAACCTGCAAAAAACACCAACTCACTAATTTATTACTGTGCAGATTTACTACCACCTTCTACAAACCCTCAGCCCTCTGCCCTCTGCCCTGTGCAGAGGGCAGAGGGCTGAGACTACTCTGTAACGTGACATAATACAGCAAAAATTAAGAGCTATGCTTAAAATGTTACACTTTTTCATTTGAGTTTCAGTCCTCGTGTCCTGTAAAACATTCAAGGCTTTGGAAGACATGGTGGTCAAGTGTTTGTCACCGTAGCCTCACAGCAAGCTGTTTCTGGGTTTGAACCTGCAGGCTTTTTGTAGATTATATATGCTTGTGTGTATGCTTCAGTTTTCTTTAGGTGCTCTGGGTTCATCCTACAGTCTAAAGATGTCTGCATGGTTAATTGGTGATTTTACTTGATTTGAGTGTGAATGGTTCTCAGAGTCTCTTTGTTAGCCATGAGATGGACTAGCACTCTGTCCAGGGTGTTATCTGGGATTGGCTCCAGCTCCTCCACAACCCTGGCTGGATAAGCAGTTAAGAAAATGGATGAATGAATGGATTTGGGCTTTGCTTAAGAGAGGGGTTTTAATCAATTTGTCATACAGTGTAATGTATTTACTATAATATTTTAAGCTTGAACTGGGAAAATGTTGCATAAATTCAAATGGAAAAACATAATGCTTCCTGGATTATGATTTTATGGATGGCAGCGTTGATCCATCTGTCACTCAGCCCACCACTTCAGTTTGTTTGACGCTGAAAATTTTCACAATCTATTTGATGGATCGCTATAAACTTTAGCAAACTCAGTGGCGTTCAGCAAACTCTTGTGTGCAAACACACTGAACTAAGACGCTGAACATTAGCATGTCAGCTGTAATTGTCACACAGGAAACACGCAAGCATCACAAAATTGTTCTCCTTCTTTTTGCAAAATTTCACTCACACCTGCCACAGACTCAGACATACAGTTTGCACAGCTCAGGATAATTACAGGCATCCTGCGCCTCAGTGCTTCTATTACTACTGCATCATGCATCCGCATATGGAAAATGGCTCGTGTGTTTCCTTTACATAATACTGGTGACTTTTGTGACCTTACAATCTACTGACCCCTGAAAACCTATATAAATATCTGGGAGTCATTAGTCAACACATAATAGCACTGCTAACTGAAGGGTAATAATCCTGCTTGCTGAAGGCAAGGATTATTCGATCTGGTCATTGTTGATATATTCAAGGTTTTTTTTACATGGCTGATCAAAAAATGTTATTAAATTAACAGATTTTTGTGGGTTTTCATGCTTCAAGTAAATAATTGTAGGTGTTCCTAAAGGACAGATATTAGATAGATGGCTTATCATGCAGAATTTCCTCTATAATTTAAAACTTCTTAGTTTCAAAATAACACTTATCCTGGATGTCCAGAATTTTAATCATGCTTTTCATGAAGATTTGATGGATGCAGTTCAGCATTATAAATATTTATTATATGCTGTATTTTCATGAGGATAATTGGACACATCCTACACCTTGGTGCTCCTGTTGCTACTACATCACACATGCACATATGGAAAATTGCCCATGTGCTTCCATTATGTAACACTGGTAACGTTTGTGGCCTTACAAACTATTGACCTATAAAATATCACATTGATATCCTAGAGCTATTAGTTAAACCACAATAGTACTGCTAACTGTAGGATAATGAGGGGCTTCAGCTAGCAGGATTTAGATCTGGTCATTGTTGATCTTCTAAAGGATTTTGACATAAGTGACATAAAAATGACACATTCGAGCAGGACAAGTGGTAGGAAACGTTTTGTACATTTATCCATACTGATGAGATTGCAGACAACGAGTGTCTCAAATCCTTAGCTGTGCATTTTCACCGCAAGAGCTCTTCACCGTACTCTTCAACTTCTATACCTTTTATGTCTAGCCATCTTCAGGGAGAAGCAGAAAGACCATTGAGCTTTCAAGGACTCGCATAATGAAAGGTGGTTTTTAAGTCTCAGAAAAATTGCAGTCCAACATGATTGTTATCCTCAGTAAACAAACTGCCTTTGATTGTAGCTTTAAGCTATGGTGATCAACAAATACTCTTTGTCCTCCCCCTTCCTGCTTTAGTCCCCGTTTGCTCATTTGACTCTGTGTTTGTCTCCATTTTCTTCTCCTCTCTCTGGCATGTGCACATACAAAGAGCTCAAACAAAGTCATATTAGAGGCACAAACAATCTACAAATAGTAGTCGCTGAGGATAATAAACACATGCTCTGCAGGGAAACCGGTTGGGCACATACTCTGGAGTACATTCATTTTATGAGGCATGTAAAATGGTACTATGGTAATTAGTTTGCCCACATGCAGCATTTTTTAGAAGCAGAAAGGAATATTACATTGTTTTCCTTTTCATGGATCTTAGTATTAATGCCCTGTTCTAATCCCTTACAAGAGCTAAACTCCCTGAGCCAGACAAGTTTTGGATTCAAACAAACTCATTTAGCATGCAGATTAATGCAATTCCCAGCTCCTGCAGGAGTCAGCTTATTAAACACATTTAAATCACATACATTTACAATTAGAGTAAGTTAGAGCTATTAAATAAAAGACATAATACAAAAGTAGCTCACCAGCACAGTTTGTCTCTCTAAACACATTTGCATAAGTGCTTCGTCCTTTCGTACCAAAGCATAAAGCATAGTCACACTCTTTAAATGCAGTTAAAGCAGGCGAATGAGCCACCTTTTTCTTTAGTTATATTCATGGATGAGTCAGTCATATTGCTCTAATTAAAATAATCAAAGTCCTGCTGTCAGGTTGGCACTTCTTAGGCACAGTCGTGGCTTGTGTTTAATTGCTTTTGCATTTAAATGTTTGAGAAAGTCTATCTGTGTGTGCATATGTATGAGTACAGGTGTGTGTGTGCGTGCGTGTATGTGTGCGTGCGTGCATGCGTGCACGTGCGTGCAGACGGCTTTCCATGCAGAGCAGCATGCTACTGTGGAACAGTGAGAGCTTTTGCAGGTCTGGTCATCAGCGTTCCTCCTGCTGACTATACTGCACGCTTGAATGTCTTTCAATTTAGGCCTTCTGATAACTCGGCTCTCTCTCTCACAGAGATAAATGTTGAAATATAATAAATGAGTTTGCAACTTCACATGTTGTGGCTCCAACCTCGTCCTTCTCGCACTGTCTCTGTGCCCTTCCATTTCGCTGCCTTATTTATCTTTCGCTCCGCTTTCCTTGTTACTCATTTTTCAACATGTTTGAATGACTTTCCTATCTTGTAGCATAAGCTTTAGCAAATAAAGACTGTATTTCCAAGTACAGAAGGATTTTTACTTCCTGGGAACAATTTTGAATCCTCTTTATACTACAGAGTTATTACTATAACAGTAGAACACGAATTTGACGCTATTATGCAAAAAATATATTTTCTCTTTGCCCTGTTATCTTAAAGACCTTACTGAGACAATTACAGGTTTGGAATAGTTTTACTGCTAGCATTATGCATTTATTTGCATAAGAGGTGGACTGCTGAGATATGGAGAAATGGGGAAAAAAAACTGTGCAATATTGACATGCATACAAAGTAGCAGTGTGGTGACAGCGATAAAGCAGTGATGGAGTGATCATTGTCTCTAGTGTCGCTGTGCACTGAGACTGTCCACTAGAGTTGGAACAAATGAGAGTCTCTTAATCAATACACTTTGCAGATGTGCCTTTACTTGCACAAACAACAGGGATAAGCTCCTTATCAATGCACTGTACCAAAACTTTTCTCAGATATGGATTAATCTGTCCTCTGGACTGCACTTTTTTTTCCCTCCTGAACCTGTCTGTCAGTTATTTTCCTGCAGTGCTACAGCAAATCTGGCTGTGGTAGTCTTTAGTGCAGAAAATTCCTGTCTGGTCTCAGCTATATTGAGAGTTTTTACTGCAGGCTGCTATAGCCTCTGCTACTGAATGTTGTTCACTATCCAGGGTTAGAGAACAAATAACATTTCAGTAGGAAAATCAATACCACCCTCATGTATGTATGTTTACTGTGAAGCTAATCTCAGCAGCATATTGACTAGCATATTAACTTAGCTTATCCTCTAGCTCACTAAGCCACAAACGTCCTGGAATATACTGCAGGCACACAACTCAATGCAAATCCCTACTTTTTAACCATTCTGAAGCAAAATGATGTCTTTCTAATGAGCTTTAGAGGTGCTAACTTCAAACGCTAGCTATTTAGCATTAGTGTCAGTCTTTGTACTATGCTAAGCTAACAGAATGTAGCTTGATATTCAATAACACTTTAAAGTCTCTATCACTCAGCCATACGCTATATGGATAAAAGTATTAGACCACCTAAAGGAGCTGCTTGGCCATGGAAACCCACAACATGAAGTTCCAGCACAGGTTTCATGCTGATGTTAATGCCAGAGGAGTTTTTTAGCTTTGCAGTGAGTCAGCAGATTGCTGGCGACTTTTACGCACTATGTACCTCAGGGCACAGCATGCCTGCTCTGTAATCTTTGGAATTGCTGCAGTTTCACTTCACACTTGAAGTTATTCAGACACGTGACCACTAACCACATGACTTAACTTATTTGCCAGTTTGGATGTGTGACCTCCATGGAGACAAAGTCATAAAGGCCTTGACACTAATCTGCTGACCATCTAGCAACTGTGAATGGTTACTGGAGGTTGATGGCAGTCGCAGGGAAGTCCCAGTCACACAGGTCTAAAAACTGGTCAGTGACCCACCGGCAAGCAGCTCCTGAAAAACATGTATTCGCCCAACCAGTTGGCAAAAATCTCATTGTGATTGCTTTGTTCTTCAATTGTTGCCTTCTCCATATCTGGCTTGGGTCACACTTTTTCAAGTTTTACTACTGCTGGGCTCATAGGTAGCAAGTATTTCCAGAGAAACATGAAAACCTGCAGGCCACCGTGGCAATCTGCTAGCTACCAAAATAATGACTAGGAGGTTGTTGATGCAGCAGTTTCTTTGCAACCCAGGAGAGAGTCAGAAACCTCCAGGAACCACTGCCAACCAGTCAGGGAATACACACATTTCCCCAGCAACCACTGGTTGTATCACATCAAAAAATGGAGGACAACTTTTGAACAATATCACAAGAAACCTCAATACTACTTGATCGTGGAATATGTGGGAGGGAAGAAATTACACAAAAGGACTTGTTGCAATGGCGTCTTCCTATTACAGTATCACACTAAAATTCAGTGAGCTCCAAGACACATACTTTATCAAAGGTTTGTCAGACTGCATGGCTAGGTGCTTGATTTTATACAAGAGACTGAATTTAAAAAGTCTTAGAATTGTGGCCTAGTACTTTGTCCATGTAGCTCATGTCAATATATGTACTTTTATTGGTTGCTTCAGTCTTGCATCACGAAATTGAGAAAGGTTTAAGTGTGGATCCGCCAAGAATCGATGGCCTCTGGTCTCCATATTACTGGTAATCACTCCCTGTGTAAAAAGCTCTTTAGTATTTGACCTTGTCTTCTTTTCGTCCACTGATTGAAGATGGGTTCTTTACCAGAAAAAGACATACAGCTGCCCTGCCAATCATCTCCCTATCCAAGTCTTGCCCAGATACCTTCTCGAGGTGTACTCCAACCTGCTCTCAGCAGCCTATAAACAGCTAAACTGAAATCATAAATCAACCAGGAGAGCTCTGTCAGGGTGATTACCCCTGTAGTTGCTCTCTGAAAATCCCTATACTGCCCTAAAAGAAGAAGGAAACAGAGATTGATGGAGAAAAGTTTGGCGATGAAAGAGTTTCCTTGTATGTAGTAGAAAATGTTTTACCTTGACAGATGTCCTCCTGTAGTATTACTCACAGACAAACAATTTGCTCTGCTGAAACCTGTTTTTGCTTTTTCTGGCCTGATTAACAGTGTGATTAAGCTACCACTTGATACTCCAATAATCTCATATTATTTGGATTCACTCAAATTGCTGTTACTATGTTGCTAATTACACCACCTTCAACTATTTTCTCACCTGAATGCTACAGGAACACATCTCATTCTCTCAGCATCACCTTTTAATTGTGTCTCCTGCAGACAAGAGCACAGAAGAGTGGCAGCAGGGGTGAGGATCTCATTTAGAGAGAAGCAAAGTAGCCAAGTGTGTAATGCTTTTCACAAAAACAGACACCTTCGGTTTCAACGCCGGCTTTGTTTGTGATCTCAACATGATATCCATGTTATTAGAGATATCTGTGATATTCAGCTCTGCATGTCTGAACGTTTCATTGTGAAGAGAGAAGTACAAATGCACTAGAGTTAAGGCAGAAAAAGGCTATTGATTATGAGTACCACAGTGAGCACAATGAAGAGAAGCAATTGCAGGAGGTAGGCAGCAGGGAGCAGAAGTGAGAATGAGGGGAAATGACAGGAAAAATCAAAATGGTGTTCAGCAGAGAATAAGTATGGGGAAAAAACCACATTTCTTCAGATTTATTTCCCATCCTGCAGGTTCATCATAACAAAACCCCGTCTCTCACCCATGCTTCCTCTCTCCCTTTGATTCCCTCACAGCCCTGTAGACAAGCCTTTATCTTGATACTTATCAAGGCCTCTGGCAGTGTGTTTCATCCGTAACCCTGTCAACTGTTATCTCCAAGTGTAGAGGCTGTCAAACTGTTAACTGTGTTTACTGTGGTAAACAATTATTACAACGCTATCAGTGATGGGAGAAGGACATGGCTGCAAGGTGTTTGAGCGGTGTCGACTTTGGGCGGAAAGTGTGTTGAGTTTCACAACAGATAATAGGTGTTTCTCTTCAGGATTTATCTCAGCCTAGAAAAGCGTCAGTGATGAGAGTTTACCCTTCTGCCAAAGTTGAGGCTGCAGAGGTGGAGTGGAGCTGCGGCTTTTTCACCGTTGCCTGAATGTTCATTCAGTGATTATCTGCATGTGCAGACAGTTGCAGAGCTGGGGTTGAAGAGATGACAAGTGCTACTTCTGATCAAGCGTTTTATTTCATGTGTTGCTTTAGATATAAATTCACATTGAGTTCCTCTGATTTCTGTTACTTTTGAAGATAAGTCTAACACTTTGGTTTTAAATGAAAAGCACTGTGAAAGTGAGTTGAAGTTTCCGCTGTAACTTAAATCATTGCCTCATCAAACATTTGAACCAATCAGTTTAAAACTTATCACATGGCTATAATAGGAGAGAAAAGGTTCACCTTGCTACCACCAAGTCAGACATCTTTTGTCTTGAGAACTTTTTTGTGGCAGAGATACAACAAGATGCTGGAAACATTCCTCAGAGATTTTGACATCACAAAGTTACTGCAGATTTGTCAGCTGCACATCCATAATGCAAATTTCCAGTTCTACCACATCCCACGGCTACTCTACTGTATTGAGATATGGTCACCGTGGAGACCATTTAAGTGCAGTGAACTCATTGTCATGTTCAAAAAAACAGTTTGAAATGATTTCAGCTTTGTAGAATGGTGCGTTATCCTGCTGGAAGCAGCCATCAGAAGATGGGTACACTGCGGTTCTTAAACGGATGGTGGTTATAATAATGCTCAGGTAGGATGTGGTGTTTAATCAACGCTCAGACAGGGCTCAGACTATGCCAAGAAAATATCCCCCACATCATTACACCACCAACAGCCTGATCCGCTGATACATGGCAGGATGGATCCATGTTTTCATGTTGTTTATGCAAAATTCTGGCCCTACCATCAGAAATGAAGGCTAATCAGACAAGGCTATGTTTTTTAGTCCTTTATTGTCCAATTTTGGTGTGCATGAGCAAATTGTAGCCTCAGTTTGCTGCACCCAGTGTGGTCTTCTACTGCTGCAGCCCATTTTCCCCAAATTTTGATGTGTTGTGCATTCAGAGATGCTCTTCTGCATACCTTGGTTATAATGAGCCATTATATGCCTTACTATTGCTGTCCTATCAGCACAAAGAAGTCTCTCAATTCTCCTTGAACTCTGGTATTACAAAGGCATTTTCTTCCAGAGAACTGCTGTTTACTGAATATTTTCTTTTTCACACTACTCTCTCTAAACTCTAGAGATGGTTGTGTGGGAAAATCCCTGCAGGTCAGCAGTTTCTGAAATAGTCAGACCAGCACATTTGGCACCAATACCCACACAATAAGTTAAAGTCACTCAAATCATTTTTCTTACCCATTCTGATGATGATTTGAATTTCAGCAGGTTGTCTTGATTATGCATTGATTTGCTCCCATGTGACTGGCTGACGAAATATAATAATCAGAGGAACAGATTTACCAAATCAAGTGACCAATGACTGTATGTCTGGCCTCCCGTGTACACTACTCAGACAGCAGCCTCTCCTACACCACACAAAGTACTTGTCCATGTGAAAAGGAGCGGTTTCAGACAGCACTGGGACCTGATTCTCCCAACTTTATCTGGAGTCTTTGGACGAAGACAGGTCAGTTGAACCCTTTTACATTGAAGACCATCATGTTATCCATTGATGAGACTTCCTTTCATAAGCAGTAAAGCTTCTAACTAATGAGTAAACTTATATAAAACATTTTTTGAGCAAGGCTGTTATACACCAAAAGTGACAGGAAAAAAGAATTAGAGAAAAGGCTCAATACAAAAAGAAAGAAGTTGAGTTTCCGTTCCCCGCCATTCATAGTTTATTCCATCAATGCCCCTCTGTCCTCGATTGTCACTTCTTGGGGCAAAAGGCTTTCTCTCTTCGTCACTTGCACAGACATAAATACCCTGTTTTTTCCCCTCCAGCTGTGACATTTCCATTTGGTACGTCTGCAGTGTGTGGAGCATTCAAAGAAGCATTCTTTATGCAAGCTTTCTATAGCTTTATTTGTCCTGTCGCACATGTAATGCAATCGTTTTTATATTGCGTCAGTTTAAACAATGTGCATGTGCTTTTTAGTAACAAAGTACACATTTCAACAACAATGAATCAAGCACACATGATCTTCGGACAGTTTAAAATATCTCTGTTCTGCCTTGTTTTTGTGAAAAACTGGTTGTTTTTTAAATGACTGCCAAAGGCCAGATTCGTCTGAAGTGTCTTGTTTGTCGCAAATGTTGGCAAAAAGAAAGAAAGTGGTAATGGCACACAATATGCTAGTTTTAATTTTAACTAAGCGCACACACACACACACACAAATCCGATGGCACACAGACAAAGGTAACATCTAAATGCAGTGCAAATTAACCTGCCTACAAGTAAAGAATGAAAAGTCCTTTACTCTTTGATGCTGGCAGACAGTGTGCTGTGTGCTCAGACAGCCTTTAATGTCAGAATAAAATAACCTGGAACTTGCTGTTTTGATACAGAGCACAGCAGACTGAATATTGTGACATATTACAATTCACAAATTCAGGCCTGCTGTCTGTGACAGCTTAGATTCGGTGCAGCTCTACATGAAGGCCGGGATATACTTTCAGCCATATACAAGCTTTATTCCTTGGGAAAATTGTTTTTTTTCTCTCAGTGACGGTTAAGAAAACAGGCCTATTATTACTTGATCGTGATATGAACCTAAAAATATTTAGGATTTCAGATCTTCCCGGATCATAAACAATGACTACTTCCTAAGAGTGTTACATAAGCTTTCTCATGAAAGATAATTTGTGAGATATGAAGCTTGACGACCTAATACTGGAGATTAGCTTTAGTCAAGCCAATATGGATATGGAAAATCTTTTGTTATAATAGATTTATTTCAATAGCCAGATGGTGATGTGCGTTTTTGGCTAATCCTGTGAATTAAACTAATTCTACAACTAAATTTGATTAATAATACCATAAAAATGCAATTCCCACAGGCCTTCAACATTTCCTGCAATTACCTAATTGTAAGCAGAGATCAATATTTTCTTTATTAACATAGTATCAAATGCCTAATGCAATGTAATGTTATAAACCCATGAAGAGTTATCACTACACTGTGGAGCCTGTCTCAGTTTTCCTGTACTTTTCACCTTCTTGTTTTACAACATTCTGCTTTTAGCCTCGAGCAACTTTGCTATTGTGATTCACTCTCACTTCTCTTATCATCATCATTCTGGCACAGCAGGAACAGTTTCATCCAAACAAGCCCTAAAAACCCATTGTTGTCCATCTGCTCAGGACGCATGGCAGACAGACAAAGATGATAAAGATGGTTTAACATTTAGTAACCAGAGAAAGAACCAGACATACCTGTCAAGATTTAATGGAGACAAAAGAAAAGCCATGTGAAAAGGAGAGTGGCAAACAACTGAAAATATTTCTCAATATTTCTCAAGGTTTGCTTTATGTAGTCACTGCATATATATATATATATATATGTATATATATATAAATTCCCCGCTCGCCCCTGCAGGCGGTCTATCCTTCAAGCTCGGGTCCTCTACCAGCCTGGGAGCTTGAGGGTCCTGCGCAGTATCTTAGCTGTTCCTAGGGCTGCGCTCTTCTGGACAGAGATCTCCGATGTTGTTCCTGGGATTTGCTGGAGCCACTCTCCTATCTTGGGAGTCACCGCACCGAGTGCTCTGATTACCACTGGGACCACTGTTACCTTCACCCTCCACATCCTCTCGAGCTCTTCTCTGAGCCCTTGGTACTTCTCAAGCTTCTCGTGTTCCTTCTTCCTGATGTTGCTGTCATTCGGAACCGCTACATCTACACCACTACGGCCGTGCAACAAGTCAGGAAATTTCCCTTGCTAAATATTCCACAGTCCAGTTTTTCAAAAAAAACCAAAAAACCAAACAATTGTAAAAAATATAGTAAATGTCATTTTATTCATAGAAGTGACCATATTTATTAGCATTAAATTAGAATCAAGCAAATAAGTAGATTT
>VOQK01043837.1:1819-16757 GCA_015052645.1 Benitochromis conjunctus
TGAGGATGAAGGCAGAGGATGATTGCAATAGGGTCTCTTTATGTAAAGGTACTCTGTGCGTGTGTGTGTGCGCGTGTGTGTGTGTGTCAGCACAAAGGCAGACTGCCACTGAGCAAGCCAGGAAGAAAACCACGTTGATACTGTGAAACTTTTTCACACAAAAAGCTTCTACGATCATATTTTTGTTTTGTTTTGTTTTGTTTTGTTTTTGTTTTTTTTCAAAAACCTTTGAAGCTGTTGGACTGTTATTATACACGTTTGTGTCAGCATGCGAGTGAAACGTTTGTATACATTCTATTTTAGGGCATGTCATCAAGCACACGTCTTCCTTGCACACCCAGTTCACTGCACTGACTCACGTTCAGGTCAATTACAGTTAGTGCCGTCTGTATATCGGAGTGTAACGTCTTCTAGTTGTGCGCATCCGCAACACTTTCTCACATCGTGGCTCACGCTGTGCTGCTGCAGTTTTCGGTGTATGTCCCTGCACGGATGAGAGCAAGTCATATGATGAAGGATGAGCTCACAAGTAGATGGGTGAAGTAAGTGTAGCATGACGAAGATTTTTAGCCTCCGGGGTGGGGGAAAGGGTTGGAGGGGAAAATGAAAAGATGGATGAAAGGAAGAGTGAAAAGAGAATAGTCATCGATCAAAAGAAAAGCTATCTTTGCTGTGTGAATATGTCTGCGGCTCTGAAAGTGTCTCAGGAAGATGGCATACTAACAAAATGGACCAATATTTATTTGGAAAATGTAATTTAATGTATTTTTTAATATTGGATGACTTTGTGTACAGAATTCAATCTCTGTTCTTAGGTGCAATCTGATGGAGGAAGGAGACACATGCAAAGTGTGAATGTTGCACCTGTCTCTCTGTGGGGAGCACAGAAAGTGAGACTGCTGTGTATTTATTCAACTTCCTGTTTGTCTGGGAACAAGAGGTCTGTCTCCTCCCTCACCCCGTGTGAGTTCTCCTGATCCTCTGTATCTACCGCCTTCGTGAGATATCCAGCAGCGTGAGTGGCGGTCACGTTTTCCTCAGACGAGAACACAGGAACAGTGACGGTGGTGAACAAAGTGTGCTGTTGAGTCCATCGCTCAATGCCCAAAGAGTCTTCAACAGATGAGAGATGGAAAATGCTTTACCGTGGTGTATTCTGAGCAGTTAATAAAAAAAACAAAATGTTCAACTACGTTACTCTTCATTGTTTTTCTTCATTTCTCTCTAAATATTCAGGCAGACGGTGGTGCTTCCAGCGTACGGCTCCAAACAGTCACTCCTTTGATTTATTTGCAGCCGAGTCCAGTCCAGTTCATTTCAAGCTGCTCTGCTTTAAATTATATTTCAACATGAATAATTGACACATGGCAATCTGACACCAGCACGTCAGCGCAAAATCGCCGAGCAGAGTTTGAATCTGACACCAGGTTATAGATGAAGTCTTTCCTTCACCGTGTCATCTGTGACACTTTCAGAGATCTGGACCTTCTAGGTCTTTAAAGTGCTGTGTTTAAGTGGAGACGGTGTGAAAGGGGCTGATTTCTAATAAAGTTCACAGCAGCAGTGTTTTCAATCAAAATGAAACTCCTGTCTGACTCCAGAATCTGTGCTTTTGGGGTTTGGAAGGTGACCGAAAAGCTTCGTGTTTCATGGATCAGAGGACACGTACAGAGAAGCGGCTCATGCTAGAGTAATCTGAAACAGTGATTCTGTTATTGTTTGACTGACCTGAAATAAACATGCATGTGGTGCAAGATTTATGCTAGTTCTTCAGAGTTGTATGCTTTAAAGACTAACAACTCAGCTGTGGACTTGTAATTGATAGATTTGTTTTATGAACCTGAAGCTGCAGAGTTTCCAGAACATATTAAATATCCTCAACAGTTCAGGCAAGATGCAGTGTCTAAGCCCTGAAGTGTAAGAATATTTTGTCCTAACGATGAATAAACTTGCTTTAATCGGGTTTGTAAGGAATAACGCAGAGTTTCAACTTGAGGCTACTTAACAGGTTTTTGAACAGTCTGGGATCCAGTTCACTATAAACTATAACCTCATCACCTCTTCAGATCAAACACCACTTCTGATGAGCAGTTCTGGTTTCTTATGTCTGTGTTATGGCATTTTCAAACAGCTGGACTGAGGTTCTTGTTTCACCACTGTCCTGTTATACTCTGGCTTGGTCTCATGCATTATGTCTGTTAAAACATAGCTTTGATTGACATTCTCTTAACTGGTGTGTGGGCGGCTAGAGAGTTGAAGTATGATGAAGTGGGGAACTTTGTTGCAAATGATAAATATTGCTGCCTTTTGGGCATCATGACAGCAGCCTGCTTCATTTCCCAAGCAGCTCGGCTGAACAGCCGCGACACTGAGCAGGAAGGAGAGAAGCAGGAAATCTAACCGACCAACAGATCGCAAAAGTCAAAGGCTCGAAGATGGAAGAGCACCTCAGAGAAAGCCGGTGGATGGAGCTAAATAACGAGAAAGAAAATTGGGGGAAAACTTAATGCGAGCGTGCGGTAACTTGGTCATAACAGCTGGGTATCCCTTTAAATCGCAGTAAGTTAATTTGCAATGAAAATGTTACTACTGAAAAATCAGGTAACGTTTCCGACAACTACTCATGTTACAGTTCATATCCACATGTGTCATTGTAGTGTAGAAGAAAGGTGAGCACCAACCAAATATGAAATGCAATCATAAAAACCTTTATTTATTTATTTTTATTTGACCTTTGAACAACAAAATCTGCTCAGCTGGTCCTTGACTCGTCAGCTGATCGTTCATGCTAAATTAGAGAAAACTACCACGAGGCTAATTCAGTCATCGTTCTTAGTTTTCAACAACCGGCTCTTTAAAATGAAAAACAAACCCACTGACATTGCTGGAGCTGCTGATATTGTAAAATGTAATTACTACAGTTGAATAAACATCTGAAATGAAAAATAAGATAATAAGATAGCCTTAATTAATCATGTTCCTAATGTTACAGAATGCCTATAAACACTGAAGTAATGTCACATTGTTACAAATGCTTCTTACAGCCCAATAATGTTAGTTAATTTAGCTAGTTATGCTACTTTGTTGCTACTTATAATATTAGCTAACAGTACTTGCAGTGATATAATATTAGTAAAATACAATTTGGCTTGTAGATGCCGCAGGTCCAGTACGTACGTCATCTTCTGAAGAGCAGGGAGAGGATTACTGGGAGGTGGATGTTACAGGTGCATACAAATGCATTTGTCATCTAAATTCAATGCTAATTTTGATCAAATCAACAGAGAGTTTGTTTGTTAATTTATTTCAATCATGTAAACAATATACAAAGTTCATTTAGCAAAGACAAGAAGAGAAAAATTGCTATAAATGCCATAAATTATCAGTCAATAATTAGTCAGCTTCATCACTGATACCATCTGCAGTAATAATAACGAACAGATTTCTTATATAATATATACATCACATCATAAAATTTCCTAAACAGACATTGACTAAATTTCAACATTTTCCCTTTCTTTATCATTCATAAAGATCATATCTTTATAACCCTTTTTGAACTGCTTTATGTTTGCACATTACTTCAACTCCATCTTCAAACTGTCCACAGCTTCACCTCACACAGAGAACCACAAAAGCTTTTTCTGGTAGTATGTACCTTCAGAGCTTTGAAGTTACAAAAACCCCATTAAATTCTAACTTCCTTCTCTCAAAAACAAAAACAAAAAAACATACTCTGAGTATTACCTGGTAGTTCATTATTTTTTACTTTGAACAGAATTTGTGCTGTGTGGAATTTCACTGCATGAATAGTGAGTTAGTATGATGAGTAATGTGACTGGGCATGCTTTTCTGCCCACTACATTTAAAAGGATTTTAGCAGTTGGTCAGTTTGTGAAGCTAGTGCTGCTAATTTCCCTGCTTGGTGCCATTATAGCATTGTGAAAGAAGAACTAAGTCATTTCTCTAACTTGACTCTGTTCTTCCGCTAAATTGAATTTTAGGTCACATGTGAGCGCCATCACTGACTCTGAGTCTGTTTTGATTTGTTTTTCAAAAGTAGTTGTCACTGTTTGTACTTTTTTACACAACGATAGTCACACACCTAATGTGAGGTTTAACCAACACAAACAAGTCTTTGAAACATCCATCCTCTACCGCTTATCCTTTTCAGGGGGGGGGACTATCGGGCAAGAGGCAGGGTACACCCTGGACAGGTCGCCAGGCTAACACATAGACACAGACAACCACACCTATGGGCAATTTAGGGTTTCCAATTAACCTGTCCCCACTAACAGCATGTTTATGGACTGTGGGGAGAACCCACACAAACACGGGGAGAACATGCAGACTCCCCAGCCTGATGGTGGAATTGAACTCAGGACCTTCTTGCTGTGAGGCAACAGTAACCACCACGCTGGCAGCATGTTGGCGTGGTCTAGCACTGTCTTTGAAACACCAGTTTGTAAAACTGGTTGCAAATTCTGATTTCTTTTGTTTGCACTGATGAACAAAATAAATTCTTTACACATTAACGAGGCACGAGGCGACAGTATTTCTTCACAGTAAGTGCAGGCTAAGAATGGCTAAGCTAATCACTCGTAGCACTTAATGTCAGATGTCATTGTGGTTATCATTTGACCTTCATTGGAGAGACATTAAAATGATGATGGCATCAGGGAAAAGATGAGAAAAGTTTACTGCACCGAGTAATTTTCTTTAATAAAAAGGACAGCAGGGCAGCAGTCCTGGGTTTTTGACAAATATAGAGAAAGAAAGCCAGAGATCACAGTTTGACTTCAGCTGCCAGGATGTATTCCAAGCTGATCATCTTGCATCACATCTTCTGGGCCTTACATAACAAAGCCCTCAGTCTGGCACAACAATTCGCTTGTTTTCATTCCATAATAGAGTAGTTACGTAACCAAGAGCGGACACCTCTGACCTGTGACTCTGGCTGAGGTAGGGTTAGGTGGTATGTGGCTGATGTAAAGAGTCAGAAAAGGCTAAGCGCTTCAGCTTTGGGAGAGCAACACATGTCTGGAGAGGATAAGATGTCTCCCCCTGCTGTGGTCTCCCCATGGACAAATGAAAACACACCAAGAAGCATCTCTGTGTCATCCTCATGCTACCTCTCTCCCCACACGAGCTTACCATATGTCCATATTTACTGAGAGATCAGCTGGGCTTTGGCACTCTGTCAGAACGCACACACACACAGTTTGTATTTGTGTGAGTGTGTTAGCGTGTCTGATGATTTTTGAGGCGCTTACACACAGATCCATGTTTTCATTGCATGCATGCTTAAGGCCAAATGAACACATGACTGTGCTGGACGTGTGTGAGTGCGTGCGTGACGTGAGGAGTGTTGCAGTGAGGACTGTATATCGCTTAGTGCCGCTAATGTATGTCAGAGCTTGATATAGTCATTGTGAATGGCCCTGGGAGTGATAAGCTGATTAAAGCGCTGGGGCAGATGGGATCTTTGTGTTTTTGACTATGTTTGTGTGTCTTTCAGTGGGACCTACTGTACATCCCGTGGGAAAGCAAAACTGGACTGTCTGTGTTAGCTTTACATGTTGTTGCAGAGCACTGCGCTGCTTCCCTTATCTCTCCACACCCATCTCCCAATTTTCCATGCTCTGTCTAAAGACTCGGAGAACTTATCTGTTCATCTAAATCATACCAGCCTCCCTCTGGATGCTCCCTGCTTCCTAATGTCACAGAGCATTACTTTTTGTGTACGTTCCTCTATACACATGGACACGAAGCAGCTTTAATCTGTCATTCAGCTGGACTCAGACAGGATCAAACAGCAAATGCCCTCACCCCCACAAGTGGTTGGTAACAGGACGCATACTTATCTAGTTTCTTGTGAAGATTTCTTACAAGACGTTTCCAAAGTAGTGTACCTACACCAGTGTTGTTGAGCTCATTTGGGTTACTACATTTTGTTCTATTTCTTTCCTTCTGAAAATGGAGCTGTTCAGCACTCCTGTGTAGCGTAAGAGAGTCCAAACAGCAATGTGGTGACCAGAGCAATCATTGACAGTCAATTACATTCAGCAACTTCAAGTAACCACAGACCAAATAACTGCTGGTGAGGCGAAGTGGGTGTGTGCCATATTCAACCTTTCTCCACTTTGAGGCAAACAACTGACTTGACAATTTTTAGATTTTTAGTTTAGCTCGGTTCAATTTAATTTGTTTGTATAGCACCAAATCATAACAGTCACCTCAATCAATGTAAGGAAAAGACCCTACTATAATAGACCCAGTCAGTCACAAAGAAAAGTCCTTAATACGCAGATTGGGAGTCCTGTGTTGGCTCTATGGAGCACATGAATAATCACAAGGTGACATTTAGATAATTAGAATGAATTAGAATTAAAATAAAAGAGTAGCAACCTTTTTTTCAGCGTAGATTTACACTGTAAATGTGTAATGTGTTATCTTAGGTAGAAAAACCTTAGTAAGGGGTACCTAGAATGTTCCCTAGCCTACAATGTTAATATTATAGGGTCTACCTCACAATACAAAGCGCCTTGAGGTGACTGCCGTTGTGATTTGGTGCTGTATGAATAAAATTAAATCAAATGTTGAATTTCAGCTGACAAGAATTGGTCACTGTATGTTTTATTGCCTGCTGATTAGTGATCCTGCTGACTGGGCTGCACCGAAGCTTTTTACCGTGTAATGGCCATGTTTAAATCTAGCGATATCAGTATCAGCGTCTTTAGTCATGGTTACTGAACACTGTGATAGTCACAATGTTGCTCATATGAGGCTGCCCACTGAACTTTTGTTTCACAAAGCATGTGCAATGTAATGTATAAATGCACTTTTCTAGTCTCACTGACTGACAAAGCACTTTAGACTACCTCACATTTACATCTACATCACATCCATGGCCGCTGTAGAATTACCAATAAGCCTAACATGCATGTCTTTGAGCAGTAGCTGGAGTAGCATGAAGAAACCTACACAGGCACAGGCAGAACATGCAAACTCCACACAGAAAGACTCCAGCGAGGGCTCGAACTAGGAACCTTCTTGCTGTGAGATAATGGTGCTGACCACTGCCACCCAAGCTTACAGCACCTAGTATTCACAGGCTGTCTCCCATCCAACTACAAACCAGACCTGACCATGCGTAGCTTATGAGATCAGCTATGCTCAGGGTGGTATGGCCATAAGCCATAAGTATTTGGACAGCATTAGTGCTAGCAAAAACAGTGGCAGGTGTTATTTTGAATGAAATATTCTATGAGCTAGAATGAGTACATGATGAAGGATTTTGTAGTGATTGAGAGCTTCGCTAGAGAATTTTGGTAGAAATGAAAACTGTAATGTATCTAGACACCACAATTGCTTGTTATATGGTTGTAGTGTCATTGTGTGTTTGAATAACGAGCTGCTACCAGCGCTTGTTTGATTTTGACATAACCACAGACATCCTAGAGCCCAGAATGGCAAATATAGTGTGACAAAGGACTATTAAGCTCTCCATGCAGCTAAATCTGTATTCAATAGAAACAATTCCAAATAAGTTGTGATGCTGTGTAAAATGCATTAAATAAAAAATAAAATAAAATAAAATAAAAAGCATAATGCAAGCTCATATACCTGTATTTTATTCACAATAGGTCATAGAAAAAACAATAGCATTTTGGTAATTCAAGAAAAAGATGAGTAATAGTTGGGTTGGCAAAAGGTCATCAACATGACTGTGTCTAAAAAGAGCATCCAGACAGGCAGAGCTTCTTACACGTAAAGATGGGCAGAGGTTCAGAAATCTGAACACAATGTGTGGAAACATTTCAGAATAATGTTCCTCATCATAAAACTGTGTCAACCTAGAATATTTCATTATCTACTGTACATGACATCATCAAGAGTGTATGAGAATCTGGAGAGTCTGTACTCAAATGATGAGGCTGAAAATCAATACTGATCTTTGGACCTTGAGCTGGCACTGCATTAAAAATAGAAATCAGCACATGGGCTCAGGAACACTTTCAGAAACACAGTTCACTGTGGCAGTTTAAGGCTCCGTCATGCAAAGAAGAAGCCGTACGTGAACATGATCCAGAAACACTGCAGTCTCGTCTGAGCCACAGCGTATTTAACATGGACTAAAGCAAAGTAGAAAACTGCTCTGTGGTCAGACAAAAGAACATTTTATTTTCTGAAGACATGTGCACTGTGTCGCCAGACTAAACAGGAGCATCAGCATTCAGTGCAATGCTCTCTGATGGTATGGGAGTGCATTAGTGCTTCTGAAATTATTTGTTCCCTTGTTATCATAATTTGCAAGAACAATTTCATAAAAATAAAAATGTTATATTTTGATAGCACTGGAGTAGGGGCTGGGCTCACCACTGATGATGACTTGATGATAAAGGGGGGTAAAATTCAAGAAACTGCTTCTGATTGGTGTGATTCTAATTTCCCACTGTGTGTCCCCTTAGTGAAAGTGTCACCCCTCAGTTTGACCACTAAGACTAAACTTACTTTCCACAATATCTCTGATGATACCATCACAACAACATTGTTGTATTATTGTAGGGTCTACCTGACAAAACAAAGCTCCTCGAGGCGACTGTTGTTGTGATTTGGCGCTGTATAAAAAAATTGAATTGAACAATGCTTCCTGCGCCACCCCTCTGTCCTCCTTATGTGCTATATTTTTCTATTTGTTTGTTTAACTAAGAGTCCTATTCTTTTATTGTATTAATTAATAGCATGAGCTCTCCCTGCAGAATCTCTGGTGCTTCGTAGATTCTCAGAGAGCTCCATCAAAGAGCAGAGTGCCGTTTGTTCCCGTAAACCTTTTCTGTCAGCAGTATGACACAAATAAACTTTTGTCTGTGTTGACAGTTATTTTTGGCCATCCTAAAATGACCTATGATCACTAAAGATATTTTCTAAAGTCTGTAAAGAATGAGTGCCCTTATAGTCCTGAGGATCCCTTCATCCAATGCCATCAGTAAGTCAAAGTTTTCCAGCTAGAGATGAACTGGTGCTGCTGTGGTCATTTTTACTATCAGGTTTAAAATACACAACTTTTCCACACAGTTTAGCCCATTTTAACCACAAATAACTACAGTAAATGTTCAATAGGAATAATAACACACTTTACTACTAAGGTGAGGTAAGAGTCATCATACTGATGTTACACTGTATGTGCATTGTGCAAACTAGGATTCCAAGTGTTTACTGAGAGGCACAGTTTTACTCCCGTGTTTTCCCACAAGCAGAAGAAGATGTGGGAGGGTGATCTAGAAAGCATGGTGTGATTAAGAGTGTTACATTAGGATGCGTGTGATTGTGGATATTTCATAATACCGACGCACTCACAGACCGCAGCAAAGATCAGCAGCTTATAACACACAACAAGACACACTCAGCACAGAGTTGCTAAGGAGCAAAGCCACATCTGAAATACACACTCATCTGTACAGGATCCACGTTAAAGCGAGTGCAAAGGGAAGATGCAAATAATTAAGCTTGCTTATCAAGTGGTGTGTAAAAGCCTACAAGACACGAGCAGTCAGGAAACGAATTTTTGAAGCATGTTGCTGCCATCACATTTCAGATGGATATGTCTGTCTTAAAGACTTAGAAGTTTGAAAAGAAGGTGCCTGGACTTCTTTCAGTTTGCTCCATCACTGTGGAGGAATTCTGGCCCACTCGTCTTTACAACACGGCTTCAGTTTGTTGAGGTTCGCAGGCATTTGTTTATGCACTTTGACTGGCCGATCGGAGCAGCACGACTCTTTTCTGTCATTCTTTGTAGATTTGCTGCTGTTTGGGAACATCGACCTGTTACATGACCCAGTTTCAACCACACTTCAGCTGCTGGACGTATAGCCTTACATTTGACTCTATTTTGGTATACTGAGGCGTTCCGGTCCTGTGGTTGGAATACAAGCCCAAATCATCACCTTTCCACCACCGTGCTTGCCAGCTGGTATGAGGTGTTTGAGTTTCTTCAAACATGGTACTGTGCATCGTGGCTAAACATCTCCACTTTAGACTTGTCCATAATGTGGCTAAGCATGCAGGAACATTCCTCCAGAAGTTGTGTGGTTTGTTTAGGTGCAACTTTGCAAACACATATTCTTTTAAGAGAGAAGAGGCTTTCTCATGACAACAAGTTCATTTCCATGAACCTTAATATTTAACATGCTAACTGGTCCTTGTAGAGTCTGATATGTAGCTCCTGGGTTTTTTCTGTGTTTCTGTGAGTTTCACACAGTCTAAGGTGAATTTGCTGGGAGATCTCCTCCGGGGAAGTAGTATCTTGAGTGCTCTCCACTTGTGGATAATCTTTCTCACTGTAGAAGGATGGCCTTCAAGTTGTTTGGAAATGGCCTTGTAACTCTTCCCAGATTGACTGGCAGAAACAATTTTGCTCATGTATTTCCTCCCCATACCTGAATGCTCCAGACCAGCAAACTGCCAAAACTTCTTGTTTTATAGAGGTGTTCACACTTGCTGATAATTAGTTAGTAAAGTCCATTTGATTAGCAGGGCCTAGTAGCTACATGGTACTGTGTTGGGCCGCCATAAGAACCTAATGCTTACGTGAACTTTGTTGATCTACACGTGTTCCTCCACAGGTCCAGCAATATTGTAGAAATAATACATCTACAATAGTTTGTACCACCACTGTTCAACAAGCACACTGGCCAAGTGTAAAAGTCATTTGATATATATTTACAGGCATGTCAAATACTCAAATGGTTGTCTGGGTGGAGATTGTCATAAGTAAATAATGACTGTGTGGCTGGAGCCTCAGGAGTCTTGGCTGGACATGGTGGAGGCAGATGTGGAAAGTTTGAAAACAGTCTGAAACACCTTGCCAGAGTTAAAGGAAACAAAGCACAATGTGAAAAGTACCACATTTTTCCAATGGAGCTGTAAAGGTAGTGAGGAAGCAAATAGAAAAGGTCAAATTTGGGGTATTGAACATGAAAGGTACCCATATAAATGCCTCCATTTTTTTCATCACAGTTTAAAAAAATGTCTTAAAGCCAGTATTTTGTCCTTTTTCCTCTCTTATCTGTTTAATCATTCTCTTTCTGTCAGTGTTATTCCTTGCCCTGGCATTTTTATGACTCATGCCTCTTGGATTGTATGTGCTGACATTCCGACAAGACTCTGGACTGACCTGAGGTCTCAGACTCAGCCAAGTAATCTGTGAACAAATCTGCTGAGCTTTAACACGACAACATGCAAACACCAAACAGACATGGATTTGGATCCTTTGCAGTCATTTTGCTCTCATGTAAATTCTCTTTCGTACAGCAGCCAGTGCCTCAGAGGGAGGACCGAATTTCCAAATAACTGTACTCCTAAAAGAACATTCAAAGAAAAGAGCAACGTACAAGCAAGGAAACTTTGATTTGAATATACGGCATTGCAAAGCTTAAACGCACCGTGACAAATATATATTTTTTTTAAATAATTGGACAGAATTTTTTCCTGCAGCCAAAACAAAATCTCTCTTCCTTTTCCCCTCAGCAGTAATCAGCGGATGCATGGAGTGTACCCGCCTCTGAAAAACTGCCAAACGCACACAAATGTGCCTGGCAAGTGTGTGTGAGGCAAAGAGAAAGTAGGCTGATCTCCAGAGGCTTAATGTTTACCTAACCTCTGACTGGATGAAAAATCCCAGTTTTTGACTAACTGAAAACACAACTGCATCATAGTTTATTTTCCACCTTGCTGTTACTTAGACTGTTCAGGTCTCTGCTGTATTTTAAAAGATGTAGAAAAGGGTGTCAAATTAAACGATTAAACAATTAATAGTAACAAAAGTAACAATTAAGAAAACATGTTTGTTGGCTACCTTCTTTCCAGTTCAGGCACCGCAGGACTGAAACCTGTCCCAGCTTTCACAGTGCGAGAAGCAGGGTACGCCCTGGTCACGAGACCCTTGCAGGGCTAACACAAAGAAACACACAACCACTCATTCTCACATACACATAAGGTCAATTTAGAATTAATTGTGCGATTGTGGGAGGAAGACAGACCGCCTGCAGAGACTCCATTTACTAAAAGATGAACATGCAAATTCCAACCAGAGAGGCTCCAGCCAGCCAAATGGATTCAAACCCAGCACCCTCTGGTTGTAGGACCGGATGTGTGTGTGGAAATTAACATTCTGTGATGACACTCTGAGGTATTAAAAGACCATCATGTAAACTGAATGAAGCCTATCTATAACATAATATTTTATGCTTTTCCTTATCCTATAGGTATATCACACACGCACACGTATATATATATATATTAAAAAAATAAAATTCCCCTCTTGCCCCTGTGGGCGGTCTATCCTTCTCAAGCTCAGGTCCTCTACCAGTGGCCTGGGCGGTTGAGGGTCCTGTGCAGTATCTTAGCTGTTCCTAGGACTGCGCTCTTCTGGACAGAGATCTCCGATGTTGTTCCTGGATCTGCTGGAGCCACTCTCCTAGCTTGGGAGTCACCGCACCAAGTGCGCCGATTACCACTGGGACCACTGTTACCTTCACCCTCCACATCTTCTTGAGCTCTTCTCTGAGCCCTTGGTATTTCTCAAGCTTCTCGTGTTCCTTCTTCCTGATGTTGCTGTCATTCAGAACCACTACATCTACCACTACAGCCGTCTTCTTCTGTTTGTCTACCACCACTATGTCCGGTTGGTTGGCCACCACCATTTTGTCCGCCTGTATCTGGAAGTCCCACAATGGATGAGACACACCCAGAATGGTTAACCGAAGCTTGGACAATCTTGAAGGATCACCAGAAGGGACCAGTCCCATCCAACTTCCGACCAATAACCTGCCTCAGCACCACACAGATGCGCCTGTCAGGCATCATAGCAGCTAAGATGATAAATCATAAGCAGGGCCCAAAAAGGGGTAAAACATAAGCTCCTAGTGAATAAAGCAGTTGCTTGAGACAGTAAGACCAGACTGACCAAACTATGTGCCCCCTGGATTGACTACAAGAAAACCTACAACTCACAGGCACACATCCTAGAATGCCTAGAAGTACAACATCAACTTGACCCTAAGAACCTTCATCAGGAATTCAGTGAGGATGTGGCAAACAACAGGCCACCTTCAAGCCAATTACACAAGTCGCCATCAAGTACGGGATTTACTAAGGAGATGGTCTATCCACACTGCTGTTGTGTATAGGCCTAACCCCCTCAGCCAGATCATTATCGACACTGGCTACAAATACTGACTATAGAATGGAGGAATTGTCACTACATGGATGACATTGAGCTGGAGTGAACAATCCACACCTGATCCACACCACTAGGATCTACAGCAGTGACATCCAAATGTCATTCAGACTGCATAAGTGTAGTTTGATTGTAACTAAGAGAGGGAAAGTAATCAGAACTGAAGGAATTGCACTACCATTGCAACCACTAAGGACAGCTACAAGTACCTTGGGATCCCACAGGCAAACGGGAACAATGAAGAGGCTGCTAGGAAAGCCACAAGCGCCAAATACCTGCAGAGAGTAAGGCAAGTCCTGAGGAGTCAGGTGAATGGTAATAACAAGATTCGTGCAATTGACACCTCGCCAGACTACCAGATACCCTGCTAGGATACTACACTGGCCAAAGGAGAAAATAGAAGCAACCAACATGAAGACTAGCTATCTCCTTACCATGCATGGAGGATTTCACTCCAAGTTCAACACCCTAAGCAGAATGAAGGAGGCTGGGGACTAGTAAGAGTCAGAACCACTATCCAGGATGAAACAAAAAAGCATGCACAGCACCATGTTTGAAGAACCACAAACACCTCATACCACCTGTCAAGCACAGTGGTGGAGAGGTGATGATATTAGCTTGTATTCCAACCAAAGGTCTGGAACAGCTCTATATACCAAAGTATTCTAGATTTAAAGGTAAGGCTATATGGCAAGCACTTGAAGTATGGTTAAATGTTATGTTTCTTGAGTTTTCAAGCTACAGCAATAAAGCTGCCTCGTTTAGTTTATTCTTGTTATCACCCAGTCCTGCATTTGGGTCCATCCATGCCTGCCACACAACCAAGCTGTAGCTATACCAAGTGAAAGCAACATCAGGAAGAAGGATCATGAGAAGCTCACAAAAATCTCAAGACATACAAAGGTCCAAGAGAGGAGCTCGAAATGATGTGGAAGGTGAAGGTAATAGTGTTCCCCGTGGTAATCAGAGCAATCAGGGTAGTGATCTCCAAACTGGGCAAGTGGCTCCAGCAGATCCCAGATATGACACCAGAGATCTCTGTCATTTATTATTCATTCAAGTATAATGAATAGTTTGAAATGGTACAAAGGTAAATGGTGAACTGCCAGGTTAAAAGGGCAGGGGCAGCTGGAGCCTATCCCAGCTGTCTTGGGGCAAGAGGCAGGGTACACCCTGGACAGGTCGCCAGTCTGTCGTAGGGCTAACACACATAGACACAGACAACGATTCACATTCACTCCCGTGGGCAATTTAGTGTTTCCAATTAATCTATCACCACAAATTGCATGTCTTTAGACTGTGGGAGGAAGCCGGAGGACACGGGGAGAACCCACGCAAACACGGGGAGAACATGCGAACTCCACACAGAAAGACCCCGGCCTGATGGTGAAATTGAACTCAGGACCTTCTAGCTGTGAGGTAACAGTGCTAACCACTGTACCACCATGCCACCGTGCTGTTTCCTTCACCATCAAAAGGCACTCAGAAACAAACTCTGACAGGAAGAGGTCTGGCAGACCCAAAAACCCAACTGAATCAGAGGACAAGTTTCTGAGAGCTAACAGCTTGCGTGATGGGCGGCTCACAGGACAACAGCTTCAAGCACAGCTTAATAGTGGTCATAGTCAGCAAGTCTCAGTTTCAACTGTGAAGAGAAGACTTGGAGCTGCAGGTTTGACAGGACGAGTTGCAGCAAGA
>VOQK01043839.1:10191-20480 GCA_015052645.1 Benitochromis conjunctus
ATGATTTTTTAAAACTTTTTCAGGGTGGAATGATTGTACAGTATACTTTAATGACAAGTTTGAATTTATTCTAGATTTTCTCTAATCCACACAGGGTCAAAAGTATACATATTAGCTCAAATATATACAAACACTTACTTAATAATAACTTTTAATAAGTGGTGCTGAAGGTTCTCTCTCATTAGTTCTGACTACAACTGGTAGTTTCTCTTTGCCAACATAGAAAGCACTTAACAGCACTCACTGGACTGACCAATACTCAGAACAATGGAAAGGTCCAGGGAACCAAGGAAGCGGTCAAATATCCCCAAAGAATCATAACAGAAGCTTGTTAATGATGAAAACAAACTGGTTGAGGTGCAACTTGCTAAGGGACATTTACCAGATATTAATAGGGGTGAATGCAAGTATTTGTATATATAAGTATTTTTAAAGTCATTAGGGTGACATATAGATGAGAGGTGTGTAAAGATGTATGCGTTACAAGCATTCCACCCAGTTCAAAGAAATCATTAAAAGCCCAAAATTACCATGACATTCATGCCCTTAATGAGCTGCTGCAAATGTCTGACCACAACTGTACTCTCGACTGGAATAATTACTTCTAACACAAAAGTTTGCTTGTTCTTCTGCAGAGGTTTGTTAAGTCGTGCTATTAAAATCTCACTGAAAGCACACACCTTAACCACATCATTCTGGGTGACGGCATCTATAGCCTTGAGGACGGCGTCAGGGGCCTGGTACACTCCAGCGGTCAGAGCCTGAGCACCAATCTCCTCAAGCAGACCCCCTGAGCTCTCCATCGACATCAAGTACTCTGCTTTCACCTGGTTCCTGCACAGAGACGTCAAACACAGACAGGAGTGAGCAACAGCCCAGTTAGATCTCCACCGGCGCCATCTTTGTATGAACTTACTTTGCTCTGGTGATGTCGGCCTCAGACACGCCTCCCTCGGCCACACCTCTCACCTGGGCAATGGCGGCTTTGATCACCTGCACAGAGAGAATAAGTGGTGGCGATTCTGACATTTCTGCTAATTTTTTTAAATCAAATTAGACACAGAAAACTTGGCAACTACCTCTCCTGCAGAGGCAGCTTGTGCAATGGTATAGACCCCAAACAGGCCAGAGTCAGAGTACGAGACGTTGAAGGCAGTGGCCTGAAAGACAATCAGAGATTATCTGAGGTAGAGTGAGAAACTGTGCATTTATGACAAGAACAGCCAAGCATCCTAAAAAATAAAACTATTCTAAATACTCGAATTGATGCAAATCATTCTTCCAGCAGATGTTAAAAGATTTCTGGAGACTTTTGGAGAACTTTCCCTGAGACACTTCATCTGAGGAAAAAGACTTAATCACTGAAGCCTTTTCTCTGTCTGTCAGTTCCAGACTGGTGGAAAGAATCAAGGGGCAGTTTTTGGCTTTTTTCGACAGATTTCGGCACATAGGTTAAATCGGGGAACAGATTGCAGAAAGACTCACTAAAAATAGAATTGAATCGTTACGGCTACAAACACCAATGTCGCTGTCCTGTTTTAACTCACATCAAAGGGCTGTGTGGTAGCTTTAGCGATCCCCTGGCTCAGTTTGCTGGTGATACTGGAACCCCTCTTTACATGCGGACCAGCTCCCAGGATCCTTTGCAGCACACTGAAAGCATTAGTCTCAGCACTACCTGTCACAGCACCCTCACTGGCAATCAGAGCGTGGACCAGGTCATCCTTGCTCTGCACTCGCAGCTCACCTAACACACAATATTTCATTGTGACAGCAAAGCAGCGGTGGATCACAAAATAATGCTGCTATTTTTAAAATACAAGCTCATACCTCCACGGTACACGGATTTAGCCACAGGAGCCCCAACCCCACTGCGGGCAGTCAAGAGCCCCTCACCCACTTGCCTCAGCACCGAGTGGTTTACACCTGAATGCGTAAATGAGATTAACATGTGGAACAAATGAGTAAAGTGGAACAGAGTTTTGACATGCCAGCCGTGACTCACTATCTCATTGAGATTTAAGACAAGCGTAAGCAAGACTGCTTAGGCTGGAGATCGCTAACTACTCATTAGGAAAGCCAGATGAAGAAGGGGGGCAGCTGTGACAAAGCAATCAAGGCTGGACACACTCACCTAGTCCTACTAGAGCCATTCTGCCAGTGGTGAAATGGTCCTCAACAAACGACTTAAGCTACAGGGAAGGATGAGGAGGAGGACAGGTGTTTAAGTGCATCACAAAAGGTAGTATTCTGCTAACTGAATAGTCCACTTTAAGACCCTTAAGACTGAAGAAAAGAAGAAAAAAAGAAAAAAGTAACGCACATCCTTACCTGTTGAGAGGAGACGTGGCCGATCATGTAGTCAGGGCAGTACAGAGAGTTGGACAGGGTGTTTTTGTATGCCGCTTCATGCAACTTTTCAATTACACCTGCGGGAGAAAATAGAAAAGGACACAATGAAAACTTTAAATATGGATAATCAAAAACTGCTGCATCTAAAAAACAAACAAACAAACAAAAATGGTAATAATGCACAGGACTTTTTTCAGAGATGAATTTAAGTAAACAACTTTTGCACAGTTAAGTCCCATTTACAGTCCCACAGTCCAAGTATTAAAGAACGTCAGAAACCACGCAGAATGTAACATATTTACATTAATATGAGAGGGACTGGATAACTTACTGCTCAATGAGGCTACAGATCTGACTGAAATGCCAAAAAAAAAAGAAAAAAGAAATGCCTTAACCTGAACCGCTCACGTTACGCATCTCTGAAGTGGCCACAAAACTCAGCAGCAAAAACATTTAGTAGCCTTGAGGTCTACAGTGGCTCAGAGAGAAGATCCTTGATGTTTTATATAATCATAACCAAAGAAAATCATCAAGGATCTTCTTTGGAGATTAAAAATCGTTTCACATCGGATAATACAATTTCCTCAGTAAAAATACAGTCAGTCAGGTGATGAACGGTTGCTTCTGTTACACACCTATCTGAGGACACTGCTGAGCCAGGGCCTTATCAACCTTCACTCTGGGCGTCAGTTCATCTACCTCCCATGGCCGAAACTCCTGAGCAGTAGTCACATTGACCAGAAACTCCATTAACGAATCTCTGGACACAAATAGGACAGCGAATTGTCAACACAACCTGACGAGTTTTAATAAAAGTAGAGATGAAAAAAAAAATAACTTGACATTAACATGGGAGCACTTACATGTCATCTCTCAAACAGTCAGCAGTGTAGACCATTGTCTCTCTTGACGATGTCACGCTGGATGGAGAGAAATGACAACACAGCTGGTTCAGTGTGGGCCGCTGTATAATTTTGAGCAACAAAACCAGCAACGGTCAGTGTGTGCATGTGCAGGAAGTGCGCTCACTGACCTCAGGCTTCCCCCGATTGCTTCCACACTGCGACAGATCTTAAAGGCAGACGCTCCCTTTGTAGTCTACAAAAGCAAAAATAAGATAAGTAAGCAGCATAGGCCAGGCTGAAGGTAGAGGTGCTGATAAAAAGAGGTGCAGTCATTTGCTTCTTATCACAGTAAGAACAACCTCAGGAATAATTAATTTAGCTATCACACGCTTACAAACTCATTCACAAATTACCAGGTTCGCTGCCAGTCGTAACACATGGGAGACACCCTGGTTCTCCACGGTCTCATAGCGACTCCCAGCTTTCACAAACACACCAACACTTGACACGGGGGAGTAGTTTTCCAGCGAAGCTATCACCAAGCCGTTTGGGAGCTTAGACACCTGAAGGAGGAAAGAAAAAATGTTACAGACAACACAGAAATGTTCACACAAAACTAATGGTACAGTTGACTCAAAGGTCAAAGGCACTGCAACTTAAGATGACACTAGCAAATAGAAAAATGCTGCAAAAGCTCTGAAACACAGCAGAAGTGTTTTTTTGGAAAGAAAATATCATGACAAACAGCTGAGCGAGAGAGATTTTGACAATTTTTTTTGTTTGACTTGAGAGCAGCACCTACCTGTGCATCCTGAGGAGGAAGAGGTGCGCCTTTGGACGGTTTCAGACCTGAGAGGGGTTCAGCCAAACTACCGCTCCTTCTGGCGGCTGCATAGCAACGTTTCTGCAGGAAGAGGACACCATAATTAAAGATAATGACTTCATTAGCAGCTAAAATAAGAACAGGAAATTATTACTGAATTATTTCCACAATTCTGTATATATTACACTGCTTTATACTGTGTGTAAACATTAGATTGGAGGAATCTTAATCCAACAAAAATTAACGTGACCTTTAATGTTACATAATAGCTGCTAACACATACAAGTGACACGCAGATTACACAAATATCACCACCTAGGGAAGTCCCCCCCTTTCAATCTCACATGGAGCTGCTTTAGGAAGGTCTTGAGCCAACAGCCCTGTGATCTGATACTTCAATCATCAAATATTAGTTTTACCTTTTATTGGTTTTGCATGACCGATAATAGTAATTTTGCTTGCAGAAATGCCCAAAAGTATGATCTAGAGCCTCCAAAACCAGGCCGTCTTAATAGGAACATAAAATCAAAACAGCACCTGTGGGACTGTGTGTGCAGGCTGAGAGCAGCTTGACCTGACGTGACCTGTGCACATTTATGTTCTGGCAGCAAAGTCTGGGATTAATGTGGGAATGCACTGGCATCATATTTGGATAACGCCGAATTTATGACCAAATAGGGAGCCTGGTTCGCTCAAAAGAGACGCTGGTGGACTGGAATTCAGAGATGACCTTCAGGTTACATCCAGCTTACCACAGCAACGCAAAAGGCGACATAAAACAGCTAGCTTAAGTCGAACCCACACGCTTTTCAACATGCATTTATTTATATATATTATATATATATATATTTTAACTGCACACCTGGTGTTTATTTTATTGTTTTCAGTACGTGTCAATGATGAAATGAGAACGCTGCCCCCCAACTAGGGAGAGAAACCGTTTTACGGTAAGTAAACTGGGAGAGCTAACCGGCTAGCAGGCTAACTGCTACAGCGAAGGTTTGGTTTCTAAGACCGGGGCGAGCAGAGAGCAGGTCCGGCGGGTGACACCGATCAGACCGCATCAACACAACACGGGACTCACGGAGATAGTGTTCAGAGACTGTATTCCTCTCATGACTCCTCACTCTCTCCTTCAGCCGGTACAGAAAGACAGATATGGCGGCGGACTGACGTCTTACCCACAACTCACTGCGCCATGTAGTCGCTAAACCTTTCGAAATAAAAGTATAACAACGTGTTTCAAGTTTCCTTGAGCTAGTGAAAACTGGTCGGCTTGTGGCTCATTAACAACATCAGCAAATAATAATAAGAACAGCAGCATAATATTAAAGTATTTATTCAATGCTTTTCAAAATAAAAGTCACAAGTGTAGCGCTTCTTCCTCTTCTTATAGCTGTTTCCTTTCAGGGTCATGGATCATCTGCCTCCATCTCACCCGATCCCTAGCATTCTCCTCTGACACAATAATCCTTTGCATGTCCTCCTTTATTGCATCCGTTAATCTTCTCTCTGGCCTCCCTCTTTTCTTCCTGCTTGGCAGCTCCATCTTCAGCATCCGTTGTCCAGTATATCCACTCCCCCTCCTCTGGACGTGTCAAACTATTTCAGCGTCTGGAGAACTTCAAGATATGTTGAGGAGGTAATTTAGCAATTTGAATCAGCTGTGTTGGATCAAGGACACATCTAAAACCTGCAGGACACCGGCACTCGAGGCCTGGAGTTGCCTATCCCTGCTATGGATGGTGGACCCCAGCCATTTCATTTTTATTTTCAGATGTACACAGCCTCCATGCATTAATAATGATTATTAATTATTAATTGCTGCTCTTTTATGTAAACATGAGACTGTCGGTTTTTCAGCAGTTATGAAAGCTCAGAAATTCAGGAAAAACTTCTCACCCCAGGGTCTCAGGGAGAGCCTGTAACTTGGAAAACCATAGATATAATTTTACATTTACGGTAAAGTTATTGTACAAAAAAGGGTGTGTGGCAGTCACAAAGTCTACTGGAGCAAACTAAAACTAAACACTAAAATTAGATGTGAAAAAAAACAACAACAATTTAGTTAATAAAACAAAAATAAAAATTAGACTATTAAACAAACTAAAATGATTTTGTGAATTTGGAAAGCTAACTAAAATTTATTTCAAATACAGTCAGCTTGGTGCATTTTGGTGCATTTTTACTGTAATGCCGATTTTCCCAAATCTTGCCTTTGATATCAGCCCTCCAAACAATGTTAATTAAAAAGACCAAACCTAACACAGACAAACAGTAAAAACTAAAGTGAAACGAGTACACCCACTCTGGAAATTAAACTTAATACAAAAACTATAAAATACAAAACTATAAAAGCTATGTGAGACACTCCCACAGTTTATGATGGCCAGACCCCATCTGAGAAACACAGTGAGATGGACCACCGCAAGTGGAGTGGAACAAAAGTATTTATTTGCTACTCAGCTCTCCTTACAACAATTCTCTTATCAAGCTTCTTCACAGCACAATCAAAACCCTCTAATGACAACCGGCAGCCTTAAATATCTTCAGCTGTCACAGACTAAACCATTATTCCACTCAGGTAAATTCTTAAATCCCAACCTTCCACCACAGTATACAATATATCAATTAGAATAAATAAATATATAAATACATTTTACATTATCATCTTAATAAATACTTGACACTTTAATATTACACCAAACCCAATATTATAATAAACCCCAAAAACCCAAGCACAAAAAGATTCACCACACTCTCTTAACCCATGGTCTCTCCCGGAACCTTTAAATGGTGTCTGGACCCCCAGGGAAATATTTGTCCAAACACCTGGAAGAGGACACAGGCAAGAAAGGTGAGTAATCATATCTTACAAACATTTATTTTGCACCACTTTTATTCCCAGATTTCACACACACACACACACACACACACACACGCATTAGTTTTCCTTACTGGTAATCCTTAATCACAAACAATCACCATTCCTCCCCCCTCACAGACGACCACCACATTCCTTGATGAGGAGCAGCTGTGCAGGATCTGAAACAAGGCTACCAACTGATTTTAAAATTCCCAATAAATAGTCAATGAATAATTAAACTTCTTGTGTGCAAATGTTTTACTGTGCAAATCCATGCTTAAAGTGCGATGCCAAATAAGGTGCTTTTAAAGTGCCATACAGATAATATAATATAAATAAATATAGTAAGGGAGTCATCTTCCTTACAATCACAAAAATGAATGTGTTGCACATTAATTTGTACTTTGTGTTATTTCTCAACATAGTGAGAAATAACACATAAAGGAGATAATATTGGATATAAGATATTGTATAATAAAGGAGAGTGCATGTCAGCTAAGCAAAGGTAAAAACTAGCTCTAAACTTGAAGCTGATCATTTGCATATAATTGAATTACATGTATTTACATATAGCTCAATTGTTTCCTTTACAGTGGAACAAAATTTAAAGGGTAATCTGATAAATCTGATAAGTCTGAGTGCACTATACTACCACTATTTAGTGCAGTGATCTGCAGTGACTGAGCGAACTCTTTAGCCTTAAGACGCCTGGTGAGCAATCAAGCAGATTGCACTCAGGTGGGTCATTACCAACTGCCTCCAGGTGTGCAGGGAGGGAAGGCGCCGCCTCTTGAACACACAAAGTTAACTCACACACACCCACACTCTCACATACAGAGGAGAAAGAGCAAGATAGAGTGAGCAGAGAACAGATAAAGTATATGTTGGACCAGGAAGACCATGACAGAATTAATGCTTGCATTAATGATAATATCCAAGACCAAAGGATTAGACTTGTCTGGAGTTTCCAGTAAGATCACATCTAAGAAAAAATGAATGAAATATGCAACAGAAGAAGAGCCCGTGTGAGATGTGTCTCTGCTGAAAATGAACAAAACCTTCATATTCTTTTCAAGCTTGAGCTCACATGACAGTATATCAATGGTGCAGCGCACTCTGCAACCTTTTGTCACTTCTTGTTTTTGATCTGAGAGCATATTAGACAGGAGATGGCCATGTTGTTGGTTTTTCCTGATACCTAACTCTTTGATCCTGTCCCTTTTTCAACACTATTGGTAAATGTGCCTTTTCTCCTCTGCAGGAGCCTTAGCACTGCTGAACATGAATCCCATCTTAAGAGTGATGAGATGACCATGTTACTTCAGACCCTTTCCTTTGCTGTAGGTCAGTCATCTAATCACTCTGTTATGTTTCTCACACACCAGAAAAGTCGTGTAGAGAAGCTGTAGACAACATTCATTGACCAAATGCTGTGGTCTGTCTATTATCTGTCAGACAGAGCTGGGAACTAACAAAGTAAAAGTACTTCACTACTGTACTTAAGTAGAATTTTCAGGTACATGCACTTTACTTGAGTATTGTTTTTCTGACTTCTTTTTACTTTTACTCCCTACATTTTTAAACAAATATCTGTACTTTCTACTCGTTACCTTTTCAGAACACCCTCTTTACTTTTGCTTTAACACATTTGGTTCGAGTTACTATTTCACGTCACTGCGAGCCTCCAAACATCAAACTGATCAGAGCCTGAACAGAAACACATGATAGGCAGTCATGTTCGTTTATGAAGCACCAGGGAATGTCGCATAAAAAGAGATGTGTGCCAAAGTCAGGGTTTAATAGTGAGACGGTGGTGTTTTTTGTAGTAGTTGTTTTGTTTTTGCCACAACACCAGAACCACTGCAGGTGTCCCTGAGTTGTTACTTCAGCACCTAGCTAGCCCTACTGAAGAGGAGCGAGCATAAAGGGAGTGATGCAATCTAAGTGTCAGGTCATTTCAAGTGTAGCGTTTCTATCAGCTCAACAAACATCAGCAAACATATAAACTGTTTGTGTGCAGTTTGTCTCACAGTGTGTTGTGACTAAAGGTCCAGCTGCTGTAGGGAAAGAAAAGAGTGAGATCTACGTTCACTCAGAGATGGAGAAAGATAAGAACAACAGGAGAGGAAGAGGAGAGCTTAGAGTTAAAGGGAAGGACTGCTCATTTAAAGCTCACATGTAAGTCCTCATGTTTTTAAATCACATATTGGGCTGTACATGTGACAGTATGTTTTTGTTTTGTTTTTTCATATTGTGAAACCTGCTGCAAGTCAAACTGAGGCAGACTAACTGTTATTTAGAGACTGCATGGAAATCCTCTGCAGGTTAGTGCAGGATAAACAGGTTAGTTTGTTGTACTGTGATGGATTTAAAGTAAAGAACAGTGTGTGACTGGTGCACAGTGGCTGTGCTTTCATGGTCACAGTTAGCTTACATCAAGTGCAGCAGAGATTCATGTGATTTTTAGCTGATGATGCTGAGATTCATTCACTGAATTCCACCTTCATACCAACTTTATCCAGTCTAATATAAAGACAACAGAAACAGTGTACTGTCAGTGTAGAGGGTGGAAATCAGCCAGGACAACTCAGGAAACATCTGCTCACATCTGATTGAGTTCAGGTGTATACATCCACAAAGAGCAGAAGGTCAGCTGGGAGATGGATGCTGGGGTGGTGGAGGCAACAAAGCAAGGCAGCAGTGGCACTAAGGTGGTGCCTGTGGAGCAGGATCCCTGTCTGTCATAGTATCTTTGAGCAAGATGTTGAATCCCAACCATGCTGAGTCTGAAATATACCAACACCTTTAAGAACTTGTTCCCTTGCCACTGCCAGTGTCCTGTGTTGTAAACACTGTTGTGAAGGCCTTAATGAGACAGTGTAATTCCTTTACAGTTATCTTGATGCATCCTCAATCATCCAGGTAAGTAAATCCCAAAAAGTTGATTCTGTTCATCTGGATGTTTTCAGTGGGAGAAACGTTTCGTCACTCATCCACTCAGGCCAATTTGTACATGGAAGAAGTGGAAAAGAGGGCTTTGTTATCCTACCCTGGAACACCACCAAGTCATTGGTTCAGGTATGTAGATGATACCTGGGTGAAAATCAAATCTCAGGATGTACCACAATTCACGGACCACATTAAGTTCACCAGGGAGGATATGAAAAGTGGCAGGTTAGCCTTCTTAGACTGTGAGATTTTCATCAGTAATGGGGGACATCTGAAAGCTGATGTGTACCATAAACCTACGCATACAGATCAGTATTTAAGGTTTGACTCTCATCATCCACTGGAGCACAAACTGGGCATCTTCAGGACTCTACAACATAGAGCGAACACCATCCCCACAGACACAGCAGCCAGGGAAGCAGAAGAACATCACATCAAGAAGGCCCTGAGTAAA